>JAPDKQ010000244.1:0-15223 GCA_027569665.1 Aspergillus bridgeri | reverse complement strand
TCAGCCAGGTCGTTGCTGAGCACGTCAAGCGCGCCCCGCTGATGAGGCGTAAGGCCTGGCTGGCCCCGATGTTTATCAAGGAAGGCGGCAATCGGGCTGAAGATGCGCTGGCTCTCAGTAACCCTGACAGAAGCTGCGGTGGTTGTGGCCAGTAACGCGGCTTGTAGAGGCCCGCGTGGTTGGGGGGTTTGTGTTGCCATCTCGGTGACGCGTCGTGGCGCGTGCGGGTAGCGGTCGGGTTGGGTGTGGCTGGCAGTGGGTGGACGGCCCTGATCCAGGGCAGGGTGCCCGGAATGAGAGCTGGGTCGGTGTATTCGAAAGAGCTCTTGTAAGTCTGCTCTAAGCACGGTGCTTAGAATCGAGGTTGCGGCGTGCTGGGCTAGATGGGGCATATTAGTGCCGGCCCAACCACCCCTACCGCCTTCAGTTGGCATGCGACGATATTTCCTAAAACAGGTCAGACCTGTTAGTGTATTGCTGGCGATCACATTAGGTATGTTAGTAGTCCCACTCTTCTCGAATTTCGCCACAGCAGAAACAATATAAGGTTTTCCTACCCAAAGCGCATGGCTATCTCCAAAACCCTAATTTGTGCGATATTAGTCCTCTCAAGCAGGTTTTATAACCTCCCCTTGCATTATGTTGGGTATGTTGGGTGGTGGCTTCTAGTAAAAATCAGTATTACGCTCATTCCCTCAAACGTAGAACCCAGTTAATTTGGGGTATTGATACTTTAATACGCTTTTCACATTCCCTCGGTTAGGGAAGCTTCTTGTATACCTTTTTAGACACATGATATTCTGAGTGTAATAATAACAATGGAACATCCTATAGCAGCTTACAATAATACAGTTGCCTGTCCAGAACTCTACTCGCACTACTATGTTTTGCAAATCTCGCTCTTTTCAAGTCTCTTTCGTAGGCCAGCACCGCTCATTCGCGGAACCGTATACGAGCAACCTCCCCTTGCGTTTAGTTTCAAAGTTTCTATACCTCCTAGTAGAAGGCATGATGAATGCACCCCTCAATTGTTACGTTAAAGCAGGGCACTGATACTGCATATAATGGGAGGAGCGTTCAAGTCGGCCTATGTCTGGGGGTAACTAAGAGGTATTAGATGTTACTGAACATGGATCAATTACGTGAAAGTATACTGAATTATCGGGACTCCGATCCTGAAGCAATAATCTCCAGCTTTCTGGAGGCCCAACCCGAACATAAACGTCTGGACATTCTAACCGACATCCTCATTCATTGCCCAGCGATCGATGAAAAATTTGCAGCTATTGTTAACGCCGCTTGGAGTCACATATGCCACCGCAACCTCTGGATTTATAGGTATGAGTCTTTAGATGATTATCGAGATGCGATATGTTTTCCGGCCACAGTGCGGCCAATACTTGAACGACATAAGAAGTCTGAGCGTGAAAAGGGAATAAGTACGGAGCGTCTGAGGAATAACTGGGGCATGCCAATCGCCTCAGCGATTCCAAAAAGGTGGCAACCTTTTTTCTGGAGTAAACATTTGCTGAAACTACTGGCAACGCTATCAGACTATCGGGCCTTGCCTGACTCATTGGCGTTACTCGAGGCCAGCATGCGAAGTAGACCACGCCACGGTCGTCTCCAATCCAGCATTCTTGCAAGCGACATTCAACGCGTGCTTAAAAGGCTACGCATAGAGGGAAGAATGTCACGGAACAGTAAAGGTGGGCTTTTACTTCAGTATCTATCCTCCAAGGAAGACGACTGATCATGGCGTAAATAGCGAGTGGACACGTCGGACCCGAAAGCCGACACTCGACAGCGCTAAGTCCTGGAAGATCGGAGGATGTCGGTTCTGTCAATGACCATGAACGCTGCTCCCACGACGATGAAGGCAATAACAATGTAGAAACCGGCTCCAATAATTCGCATCATATCAGCGCAGATCAAGATCTGACTCCTTGCTCTATGACTTGCGATGAAGCTCACAGAAGGGTAGAAAATGATCCTTCAACCCGCACATGGTCGCTCGAGCCATCACAAGAAGTACGCCACAGACCAAGATGTGGCTGTTCTCGCATATGCCTACCCCTCACTGTCTTGGTACCATTACATAACCAAGCCGTACCTGGGAGTTTAGCTGCACAGCTCGTTAGTTGGACACGGTCAATCACGTGGGACAGTGTTTGTTATGCTCACCTTCAATGCTTAGCAAAATCTGCTACAGGCATGGAAATAGAGGATGTAGATCGGGCGACACTGGTTACTCGGCTAGAGGGGTTCTGTTCTCGAAGCCTTGATGTGGAAGCACCGAGGGCAAACAATATCTCAAGTAAGTACGGATTCCTGTCGGGCGGCCATGTGGAAGTCCTGTACTAAGTATAGCAATGTGCAAAGCACCAAGACCTACAATAAGCTACTCACACAGGTGGAATTTCAATGCATTTAATATATTCCATCTCTGCACAGGCTCTGTTGATGCATGGTGGGGCTGGCAACGCGATGGAGTTTTACATCTCCGAGCTTTCTTTAGTTACATGAACGATCTGGGGGTCTTTAAACGGGTGATAGAGGCCTTAGAGGACGAGCATATGATGTAATGCCTTGATCTGCCACTGTCCTCAAAAGGTGCTACCAGTTATTGCTATGACCTTCTGGCTCAGATGGTGCTGCAGGATCCAGCGTATTACGCACTTCTGGTAGCATGCCGGCCAGACCAGAACTGGAAACTAATACATCGCTTTCCGGGAAGAAGAGAGGAAGGTATTGACTATTCGTCTGACGAGGTAGTTTTTGGTGTTCCTGCTGACTGCATAAAGTCATTGGTAAATGGTATAGGCACGAGTGATATACAAAGTACCGTTGCATTTCCTTCACCCGAAGAGCAGAGCTTACAGTTTCTCCCGGGCTTCCAGCATCATTTAAAAACATGGACCAATGCATGTCACGCACCAGGAAGTAACTGCCAAAATTGCAAAACACCACGGATCCTGAGTGATAAGACGAAAACCTCCTTTGGAACCCCGCAAAATGTTTATCTGGGAGCAGGTGACGTGATACTATTCTCCCCTCACACTCCTCGTTGGCCTCGAACACTCTGCTCATCTCATCTGTTCAACCTGTCCCAAATCGGGTTGGATGGCAGTTGTGAAACTGGTGACCTTGGCCAATCAAACCCGCCTGTGATGAACACCAGTTATACCAAGGTCCTCGGTCCGCAATGTCTTAGAGAGGATCAACACAAGCTGTCCAGGTTGCTGGGGAGCTACAATCCGTCACCCGTGCAACTTGGCATTGTTAGCGCTGTGGGAGAAGCGCTCACAGGCAAACGAGAATGGGAGGATTGGAAAGTCCAGCAAGAGTGCAACTTGATGTTCGGGGATGATACTACTCATGCTATGAGATATATTCAAGATATTCGGGGTAGACTTGCTCGTGAGTTCCACAAGGCATTGGATTTGATTGAAAGGAACGGAAGAGAAACAGGTAATTAGGCCCTTCCCTAGGCTTCGGTCATTTAAAACGATATCGCGGCTAACTTGCATATGCAAAAGACTTCACTGTCTCAAATATCGGAACTACGCTTGATCGAGAATTCCTTGGACAGGAAAATCCCTACGAATCCGCGAACGGGGAACCTTTCCGGAATAGCAGGTCTCTGGAATGATAAGACGTAGAGCAGCCCATCCGAATCTGTTTTTCTCTGAATGCGGAAGAACGCTCGATCGGCTGATTCACTCCTTAAGGACAGCTGTTGCAAGCCCTAATACATTCTTCACTCTCTTGGGACTTTCGGTATGCTGCTCGGGGTAAATGGTGAAGATGATATTGTAGGGCGTTGTGTTGCAAAATAATATATTGAGTACATAGCCTGTTCACTGAAATCCACCCCGTTGTTTGTACCACGTGAAGGTTCAAGAAACCTATCTAAACCATGTGGCCGCGGGAGTTGACTGATCTGGCACTGCATCGCCCTGCTAAAGCTGAAGGATCAATTGCTAATTATTCAACATAATTACGTCTTATGATGAAATGATCGATCAATCATATTGCATCCTGATCATCATCTTGAAGCTCTAGAGATTGCGTAAATAGGAGCAGTGTTGTGTAGTTAGAATAATCAAGACCTTTATTTCAATCAGTGGAGATCACGTAATTCAGTGCTTTAGACATTCCCTACCAAGCCCTCCAAAGCTGCCACAAACTATGTCCCAATGAATGGATTATGCCTAGTCATTTTGACCCCCCTCTCCTGTAGAGATACAACAGCGAACTGTGACACTTGAGCGACGTCACCATGGACTTGACACATGAAGTGTCATTGGAACTTGCAAAGGAATATCGACATTGTGGAAAAGTCCGGCAGCACCCCCCCCGGAAGAAAGATTGATCGAAGAATATGTCAGGAAGGATCTCCAGCGAGGCTTCATCGAGCATTCAGTTAGCAAGAATAGTGTGGATGTCATCCTGGTACCAAAGAAATACGATACGGAATTACGAGTCTGCGGAAATTGCATACCGTTGAATCACAGTACACGTACCAGCACCGACAGCAGCATACAGAAATGAGATAAAGAAGGCTCGTTTCTTTTCGAAGTACGGCATTGAAGAAGCCTATTACCAGATGACATTACGAAAAGAATACAGGCATCTTACGACGTTTCGGTCGCAGATCAGACGGAAGACAAGGGTCGTCAATGCAACATAGACAGTACTCTATATTGCTTTGTTTTTCGGATCATTCTAATTCTGCGGTTAATTCATCACATGATCCAGACATTCAGCGAGCCTTGCTAACTATTTCAATTCCCGTTTGACAAGACTGAAAAAGAAAAAAAAAAAAAGGAAGAAGAAGAAGAGAGAGAGAGAGAGGATCACAATAGTCAGTCCTGTAAGTCAACCATTAATGCCGGCTTTTTCCAGATCGTGTATACTTCCTGATCAATCCAGTTCTCACTTTCCTGGCAGAGTTTGATATCAAAATTGTAGACAAGTTTTGACAAGATTAGGCGGATTTCCAAATATGCCAGGCTTTGTCAGTTAGTAAGCTGTTAACACGAATAGCGGGGACTTAACAGACTTCTTTCCAAGATAGTTTCTTGGACCTAAGCTGAATGGTTGCACCCCATCTCTCTTATCCATGTCGAATCCACTCTTAGTTCCCATCCATCTCTCTGGAACAAATTGATCTGGTAATGTAAAGTTTGCGTTCGTGCGGTATGATGCGTAGTGGTGCGTAGAAACGGTAATCTTGACTCTGTTAGCCCGTTCTTCATGTATATTGCCGGGAGGTCAAGGACGGAAAAGTTACATCTCCAGGGAGGGCATGACTGTCCACGACATCGCCGCCCTTAGGTGTCAGCCGTGGTAAGTTGGTAACTAGTGGCGGGTACAGGCGAAGCGATTCTTCGATAACGGCATTCAGGTACTTGAGACGGGCACACTTAGCTGATGTGATATCGTTGTCTTGACAGAATGTAGTTCGGATCTCCCTGCATAGCTGGCTCATGGCGTCTGGATTCTTGCAGAGATAGAAGACGCAACCAGAAAGCAATGAGGCCGAGGTCTCACTTCCGGCGATGGTAATGTTGTGCATGTTAATGGGGTGCGAGCAAATGAATAGACAAGCATCAGACATACAAGATTGAGTTTGCATGGATCTCAGCGCGGCTCATTATTGGCTGATCCTCGATGAACTTGCCATTAGAGTCACTGAGTCCATGCTTCAGAATAGCAGACATGAAGTCAGGTCGGCTGGTTCCTTTCTCTAGTCGGCGATCCGCCTTTTGAGCACTGTAATTAAAGTGACTCATCATTTGCTGCCGCAGAGACTCTGGCAGGAGCATTTCCTGCATTTTCCTCAACAGTGTGAATTGGTTCATCACATTCAAGAGTGTGATCCCCTTCAAGGTGGCAAAAATGAGAGCGATCTATGGATGTAGCTTGCTGTCCTTCAAGCAATTAAATGTCTCGCCAAACATCAAATCACCGGTGATGTCAAAGGTGATAAAATTAAACCAGTTCTTGATATCCTCTTTAGCTGTGTGGTCTTTTCTTAGCTGTGTTCTCGATCGCAGTCGGCAGATGAGAAGATCGACCATGGACACAATCACCTCTTCTTGGTCCCGTAGGCAACGCTCTGAAAAGGAATGAGAGAGTAGACGTCTTTGCCTTGTGTGGGCTTCGTTGTCCAAATATCCAGCAACACTATCGCGGACACCATTTAGCTTTGGTGCGTACAGCTTGGGATCCTTATCAAGCTGGGGTTTCCCGGGACGAAATCCGTAGATATCCTGAAAGGCTCGTGGACTACTAAATGAAAGCTCATTGGGACCAACCTGGACCACTGGACCATAACGGTTGTGAAGGGCCAGCATTCTTAAGTGGCTCCGGCCTCGCAGGATGTTCATTTGAGAGGGAATGCTCGAGGCGGCCCATGATCTTGGCCCTGGATAAGATCGCAGTGGTGCGAAGAACAGATTGTAAATGATATTACCCAAGATATAGCCCGTGATCTCTCAATCCGTCAGCCTGCTAGAAAGAATATCCATATTCAACCCCAGTAACATACCAAAATAGATGCAGCAGCCATCCAGATTAATCTGGACGAAACTGCCTCTTCTGCGAGTCCCTTGAGAGCTCCCTCTGTTTTAGGATATCAAAAATGCTGTGCATCGTGCTCTTTTTGGGGGTTTCTTTCTAGATGGAACAAATATCCTCTCCGTTCGTTTTTTGGTAATGTTGTCTTGGACTCTATCTTGCTGGTGGAAATGGTACTTAGTATTCTATCACATCGGTCCCGCCTCAGCATTTATAACAGTGTGTGTTCTTGGGCGGTACTTGTACGAATATGGTTGCATATCCGCAGTTGCCGTAAAAACTTTTTAGTGGCCTATAAAAAATGAATTACTTTATTACCAATAAAAAGAACTGATCGGCATGTTCACAATATATGCTCTTCCAACTTTGCTAACTTGGCTCCTACTGTAGGTCCTTGACCTCAAGAGGCAGACCCGCCCGCTTTTAATAATAGATATGCTGGATGAACTGGAGAAAAAAGTTGAAATTACTTTTCGGAATGTCCTTTATACTTCGGCCTATAGAATTGATACTTACCTAGTAGAGCCAGGTGCGCCGATCGGCATGGTGTATAATGCCTTCGTCTTACCCCACTGTTTGCAAATATTCATACGGGGGAGGTTAGTTGACAGAGTTCAGCGGCAATGTTCCAGCCTGCAGCCACTCGCCGAAAACCTTGGCGTCAACTCTCAAAGCAGGTCGAATGCCTCTGCAAGTCTACAAATCGGTCTGCCTGCATTAGTGACCAACCCGTTCCAAGAACAAGCATGTCGTGTTATGTTGACTAGGCATTCCCACGTTTGCCGTTACGGGGAACTTTCGCGGACATGGCACCCATGCCATGTACCTGTTATTTCTGTCAGAGGTCTATAGCATTATTACTGGAAGGAAGAATATCATTTGTAGGAGTTGACCATATCGTACTTCAAGGTATTGGCCATACCTTGTATATGAAACAGTCGAAGAGCTGCTCCACGTTGGTATGTAAATGATAACCACTATACAATTTATTTCTTTCAATTTTCAATCAACTTAAATGGTTGGCGCGCGAAAGTGGTATTCTTTAATCTTCCCCGAGTTTATACATGGTATGCGAAAACATTTGCGGCTTCACAAACATTGCAGATTTTTGCCGTGCTGAAGACGGATATTACAAATAGTATCGCTCCTCCCCGTCTCTTTAGATCCTTTGATTCCCTTTATGAACTTGGTGGTATTGGTTTTGTTGAATTGATTCGTTGACGAACGGAACACGAAATTTGATGGCTCGCTCCTGTATAACAATAAGTTATAATTTATAAACCACTTAGCGGATATCAGAATAAAGATCTCTAGTGATTATACTAGCCAGATCATATAAGACTATTGTCAAGTCCAATGTCACTTTCACCTAGTTGGTGTGCCAAAATTCCGGCGGATACGCCTTATTCCCATCAGCGCCTGCTGAAGAATTCCCTCCTCTGCAGTGGAGTTGAATAGAAATATATAGATGGAAGTCATTGTAGTAATTGAAAAAATAGCTACTAAGGGAGTAATGCATAGAAATGGCGCTGCCATGAAACTGCATGTATATGAGCAGAATGCATAAGTTAAGCAAGTCGACATAGTCATTTTAGTAGAGTATCTCCTCAAGGATCTCAGCTGTGTAAGGTATTTTCTTCATATGCTAATATACGAGTGAGGTCTGATATGCACTGGGCAGGGGAAGTCTTAAATGTGTTGTTAGACAACAGGAGGTCGCTTTGCAAACAATGCTAAGTAACTCTATAGTGACTTGAAAAAAACTAGAGGACGAATTATATTCCATAGCTCCACAATTGACGCAAGACTTTTAGGTACTTGTATCAATTTTGGTGGGAAGGCCGTTGAAGTAATTTGTTCAGGTATCAAACACAATGAGATGAGCCAAGTGGCTCTGTCATGAATATTTTCAGAGTAGGTGGAGTAGAACGTCTGTATGGGGCAATGATATACAAGAGTATAGTTATAGAATAATTGAACAAACCTTCCTAAAAGGGAACAACCTGCAGATACTCATGACCTCATGATCCCAGTACGGCGTTGAGCGTAGTTCATTGAAAAACATTTGTGTCGCAAAGAGCGGAAATCTGCACAAATAAAGGGCTTGCAGGAGTATTAATAGGCTTTCCTCGTAGCACTGACCCCCCCCCAAAAATAAAGTCCTTTTCCTTGAAAAGTAGAAGATACTACTAATCAGCTATATAGATCCCTTCCTCTCACGGTAGCTGGTTCTCGATATGCAGTACAACGTATGACGAGCAGATTGGTTGTTCGTGGCATGCGTGATTCTGTAACATAGCGGACTTGCTCGACCTACATATCTGTAAGCAAGTGGCACATCGGTTCATAGATAGGTGTCCTGGTCAATAAAAGCAAGAGGAGGGTGGATACCGTAGCTGTTTGGAGGATACTGCAAACTGTTGTGATTGACGATCCTCTTTCTTCCATGGTGACTATACTAACGTTTGAATGATATCCTGTGTACAGGCGCGTGGCACAAAATCAGTTATTGGGACGGCAAGGGGATCCCGGAACACTGTTAACATAACGCTCAGATGCCCAGTCATTTCCCAAATTGTTTACTTGCAGAAGCCAGAAACCTTAGAGCTATGACCCGCTTACCTTCGTTACATTTCGAGAAGCTATAAGTATGACTGTTGATGGGATAACTACTTTTACCATCGAGATATTTTTCAATCCACAAGACACCAGACTGCTTCAAATTTATTCCGATCAATACCATGGAACAAATAACACCCCAGCAACTCAGCGACATTCTCGTTGATTTCTTGTACCGGTTCTCCTATCAAGATGATACCTGTCTTCCCCGATCCGACTTCCAAGAGATTTGTGATTACACCTCGATTTTTCTCCCGCTAGAAGTTCGCAAAAGGGCTGCTGTTTATGATGCCTATCAAATGTCGGATGACTTGGAAAGTGAGGAGCATGATAGTCTGGATGGGTTGTGTCCTCAGTTATCTGCCGGTGCTAAGATAGAACATCCCGTATGGCGGGGATTTTTTTCTTCTCTGCCACACTTCCTGCAGTCCTACGGTGGTTACTGCCAAACAACCATCCTTCGTGGAGCACTCGAGTTCATCCAGGCCACCACTGTGGAGCGCACTTTTTTCCGTGGCTACTCTGCGTCCAAGTTCCCTGACTACGTGCGGCGCATGTCGGCCCAGGGTCTGGTCCAGGTAGCTGTCTGTTTCCCTGAGAAAGATTTCCCTCAGGACAAATTCCTACCGGCTATTGCATCTATGGAAGCTGAAATAGAAGACTTTGTGGGTACTGTGAATAACCTATTCTCGTTCTACAAGGAGAGCAATACGGCTGTTGACAGCATCAACTATCCTCTGAATGTTTCCTCTTGCACCGGACGCACGCCGGCCGAGGTCCTCTGGGAACTTTCTGATATTGCACTGGAATGTAGGGCTCGTGTTGATATGATACTTCAAACCACGAGCGATGAGAGCTTCCGGCGACAGATGGACGAATTTTTCACTGGGTATGTCCGGTACCATCTCGCGTGTAGTAGGTATAGCATCAACGAACTCTGCATCAAATCTGGGGATAAAGACCTCGAGGCATATTACAACATGAGCCGTCGAGCCGTTGGTGTTTCTCCCGGTCCATTTGTGTCTGTCAACCCTAGGCGCCGCGATCGACCTGCTGCAGAGCGCGCGGGGCGCAAGAACCTTGACCTGCTCGGGGTTACCCGTGTTGGGAGTTCTGCTGGACTCCCGACAGAGGAAGTGGATTCTGGCTATCTCGCGCAGTCCCTGGATTTCCTAACACGGTTATTGTCGTTGAAAGCATAGATCCAACTGACGTGCAAGACAGTGCGTGGAGTACCTGGTGATACTCCGCCTGATCCTGGCATGTTATTAACAAGATGTAGCGTCGGCACTGTCATGTTTGACATTTCTGACAGTATAAATGGGACTCTTTTCTGTTAGAGCTAGCAGCTTTGACATCCGAGCTTATTGTTTACTAGGTATGTTATAGGGCATATGTGGGAAGCACAATGACCTCCGCATGTGAGAGCGTCTCGCCTTCATAGTATTATATCCCATTTCTAGAAGTATATCCAGTCATTTACCTTGACCTTGCAGCGGTGATATTTTTTATAGGTAAGAGATCTGTTGAGAATCAGGGTTGCTGTGTGGAGTATCATGGTGGCTGAGCCTTGTTGCAGGGATTGGGAACAAGTAGATATCAGGCATCCCGCCCCTGCAGAAGATAGGTACTCAAGACAATCAATACAACTATCACTCTTCTTAACACCCTAGTCCCGCTCCACCTTGCCCGGGCAATTGCCCAAGGTTGTTGTTGAGTATCACGGTGGCTGAACCTTATGGAAGGGATTGAGAACAGATATATATGAGACATCCCGCTCCTGTAAAGATAACTCTTTATTGGTGACCTCGCGCAGTCAAGAGGGACAAAGGAGAGGATAGTTCGGCCGTAACGGGTCACCTGTCGCTGCGGTCTTTGACCGTAGCGTCAGATAGGGCCCCATCCGCGCTCCCTTGTAGGGAGGCAATGTGTCTGTATATTGCAATAGTTTCCATGTACAGAGGGAAGGTGAGAGGGAGAAATAGAATCTTGACTGCGTGAGAGAAGATGAGCCACCACCAGAGGTATGCAGTTGACTCCCATGAGGCAGTTGCGGGAGGGGAGGAACCCCTCAGTAAGATTGTGTTGAAGTGCAAGTGCAATGTTAACTAGACCTCGCCCAAACCCGCGGGTAGACGGGTTGGACCCGACCCGTACCCGTTTCTTGGCGGGTTTTGGGTCGAGGGTATGGACCCGAAGGTCGGGTACGGGTTGAGATATTGAACCCACGGGTTACCCGCGGGTTACCCACGGGTTGATAAACAATGCAAACATAAAGAACCTCGTGATATGCATATATTATGCATTTCTGGGCTGTATTTATAGGTATCTGGCTTACAGGCAGTGTATTCTTACAGAAATAAGGTCGAGGATAAGTATGAATGTCTTCAATTCTAGAACTAAACTAATATACTATAATCTGATCATCATTATGCCGCGGGCGCTTCCTAGATCTTCCTGAGACACGCAGTTGTGTCTCCGGTAAAGGAATATCTTCCTCCTCGTTACTATCTCTATGCCCTTCAGTGTCTGGTTCAGATACAACACTCTTTCTTCTCTTTCTAGGAGCACGTTTCAAGGGACCTTGCGTTGCTAATTGCGCTTGAATAAGGACCAAATCCTCCTGTGTATCCTCCGCATTACTCTCCTCATTATCACTAATCGGGTCGACAGTACCCTCTAGTTGTTGGGCATCTTTCTCTTCATGATCCGCTTCTATCTCCCCTTTAGAAAGATACTCTATCCGAAAAAGTAATATCGTCCTCTTCGACTTCAAATTGTGTCGCACACCTGTACAGCATAAGCTCCTGAATTGTTGTAGCATTCAGCGAGCCTCGACGATAGTGACAGATATCCCGAGCAGTATTAAATAACCGCTCAACGCCAGCGCCAGTTGTAGGAATGGAGAGCACATCGCGTGCGAGCTTTGCAAGCGCAGGGAATGTGGTCTGGTTCTCCTTCCAGAACGCCCGTATTGGATAACTAGAAACAGTAGCTAAGATATGTTTATTAGTACAGGTCCGGTGACTGATAGAATAAGGATACTTACCACCATCGAGATATCTTACAAGCTCGTCCTGCTGGCCAGCTTGGATATTCTGATCTAGGCCAATCATCCGATCAAGATCTATGCCTGCACTCTGCGTAGAACATCCTTCACCGTTCCCTGTCTGTTCCTCTGACAGACATTGCTTATATGGTTCAAAGTAGTCCACAAAGCTTTGTGGATATCTTGTGAGCCACTCAGGGCCCCAATCTTTACTCCGGAAGAACTGGAGCTTGTGTTGTGGTGCGAGAATTGTACTAATAGCAAAGGTATCACCAGGAATGTTATCCGTCTCACTATAGTACTGCCTAAGCTTTTCCTCCGCCGCACGAAGAGCGGTAAGCATGAGCTTCTTCCAGGCTACCTTCTTTCTTATAAGCTGCTTAATCGACTTCTCAAGATGATCAAAGAGCTTATTATAGATAGCAAAGACTAGATAAACGGTGACATCTTTGGTTTTTGATAGCGCAGTAGTGAACTGGAAAAACGGCTGTGTGATCCAAAGTAAATAGTCAATCTGACGCCATTGCTCCTGGTCAAGCTTAAGATGTGGATGGCCGTACTTCGAGCAAAATTCATCCAAGACGGATTGTAGTCGTTTAGCACGGCGAAGCATTAGAAACGTCGAATTCCACCGCGTACGAACATCCTGTATCGGAACAAGAGCTGTAGAATCTGTCTGGAGGCTGCAGAAAGCTTCACGGCGCTGTGGGCTCGCGTTGATGAAGACAGCTAAGCTTCGAAGCTATAAAAATAGATCAGAAGTAGGCTTTAATATGTCTAATAGTGACGAACCTTGTTTAAAGTGTCAATGATCTCCCGTTTCTGATGCCTAGACCGAATTGATTGCTCCTGGGATTCAGTCCATTGCATTTGAGTAGTGTCGTTTTTTGGATTTGCCTTCATCTGACCTAGGAGTTGCTTTAAGCTTAGTTGAATAACATGGGCAATGCATGGAACGCGAATAATCGCTGTATCATCGCCAAGATCAAGGGACTGGATAGTCTGTTGGATGCTTGCGACTAGAGTGTTATTGTTCGATGCATTATCGGTAGTGATTGCAAGTACTCGATCGGTTAAATTGTACTTCTGTAGTAGCTGGAACAGAATAGCGCCCAGGTTAATACCTGAGTGTGTTCCATGAAGAGGCTCAAATCCAAGAAGAAGCTCCCGATAATTCCAGTCTTTATCAAGGAAGTATCCCGTAACTGCCATAAATGCCTGCTGAAAAGGAGATGTCCAACAGTCGAGGGCGATTGAAACTTTTCCATCTTTAGGGAGCTTCTGCAGTATATTCTGATGGCGTTCGAGAACCGTACTTCGTAGCCGGCTCCGTACTACCTTTGCAGATGGAATGTCAAGCTGCGTTGGGGCATTTTGGGCCATAGATATCATATCACGGAACCCTGGATGCTCTAAAAGCTGGAAGGGTAGCCTCGATTCAGTAATAAATCGAAGAAGACTTGATTCCCATTTTTCCTGGCTAAATGGAGTATCGACCAGAGGGCTCCGCGCCTATAGAAGTAGTCAAAATTAGTATATATTCTATAGACTGACGGGCTAGCTTACCACTTGCATAAATTGCCTAATATTTTGGCCTTTTGGCTTCCTACTACAGTTTGCAGTATGTTTCTTCATTGTTGAAGTTCCATTTCCAAGCCCTGGATGATCTAGGATAGCCTTGCAATGCTTGCACATAACCTTCGGCGTGCCATCACTAGCCCTAGCTACCTGATCAAAGTAGTCCCAAACGTCGGAGGAGTGTCACGAGTCCCAGCGTATACGCTTCTTGCTTCCGAAGTCCGTTTGTAGCCACCATTGCACATAGTCGTCGTTCATTGTTTTGGAGTAGACCACGTATATAGTGATACGATCAGGTCGATCGCTCTCTAGGGAACTAGGCACTAGGGGCGAAGGTAATCCTGGTCGGATAAAATCAGAATCGCCCACAGAGTTCGCGATATAAGGGAAGTTTCGTTGGCTACTCGACAGATCAGGGGTCAGATCGTCCGATGGGAGGAGTTGAAGGTTATCTGGAAGGTCTACATCATACGAAGATGATGCGGTGAATTGAGACATCTGGTGATTTGCTGATTGACGAGCATTTAGCTGAGGATAGTCAGAGGACTTAGAAAAAAAAATTTTAACACGTAGACGTAGATTCTGGGGCCTCGCAATACCCTGTTCTTCTAAAGTGCAAAAGATGATGTATCAATAAAAGCCCACATAGGTAGATAAAAGCTATGCTTATTGGCTTATACCCTGCATATACGATGGGTAACCCGCGGGTTACCCGTCAAGAACCCATAAACCCGTGGGTAACCCGTTTTCCTTCAACAATTTCCTTCTAAGTCTTCAATCAAGGTAAAATTAATCCGCTTTTTCGCGTTTAATGACCTGAACAAGATAAAAGAGCACTCGATTAGCTGACGTACAGATTAATAACAATACGCTGATTATTTTGAGACTAAATAATCCCTCATAAGTCATAGGATTACAGAGACATTAGAATTCCATATTATCCTTGTAGAAAATATACGTACTTTACTTTGTAGGTTATATATTTGTTTCCGCACTTCTGACGACAGTTTTGATTAATATTAGTTTTTACAACCACAACAATATTATATAGCCCTTAAAGCGAAATATATAATATTACTGCTATTGATTAAATAGAAAATAGGCTAATTTCTTAATCTTTTATAGAGAAAAGAGGGTTTTGTTAGTTAGAACCACAGAGGTAGCCGGAACAGATAGGTTTCCCCCCCAAGCGAGAATCACCCCCATCCGAGAAATGGAACCAACAAATTCATCCCCATGCAACACTTTCAACTAACCGCACAGGTTTTTAAATTCTAAAATAAACTAATTACGTCTATCAGGACATTTTCTATAATTATGATCTAAACTTCGACACCCAGAGCACTTGCGTGGCGCTTTTTGAGTGCTGGAAGACCTGGCGGTCTGACCCTC
>JAPDKQ010000243.1:0-15226 GCA_027569665.1 Aspergillus bridgeri | reverse complement strand
CGCGTCCACCTATCGCAACCGACTCAGTTAGGTTCCATGGGTCTTGCCGGGTTCAGCTTACATCAAGACCATGCTCTGCGCACTGATCAAACAGCGCATCGGACCTCCCGCCTTCCCAGTGCTTAGAGGGATTTGCATAGCCTCCTGATAATTTCCCACACAGCTGGTCCGGTCCTATCGATTCCTTGACGGATTCAATAAGCTCAGGTTTCAAGGCCGAACTGGTGCTGACAATCCTGTACCCGGTCGACTCCATAACTTCATCGTGCCAGAGGAGATGTTCGAATGAGCTAGTCTCCGCCATGATTTGAGCACGCTAGTTTGTCAGGTGACCTTGCGGGGGAAAGAGAGAAAAGGTTAAGAATGTACACGCCATAGCAATCACAAAAGAGGGCAGCAGCGTTATAAAGGTCCATTCTGGTTCTTAAGAGAATCTTTGACGTATATGTTTTCCAATAAGGAATCATTGCTATTCTGGAACGTTGTTATCCATGACCACGAACCAGCGGATTGTTTTGATACGGCAATACAAGTACACCCTCTCTAATCCATTACATACAATCCCATATCGTACATTGCGGTGACGCCCCACACTTATACACTATTGTCAAATTTTCCTTCGTATCTTATATATCCTCCTAGTGGAACCTGGGAGCCTCTCCCCAATTTTCTGACCGTGTTTTTCTCTGATTGATGTTTCATCGCGTTGTGGGCGGTGGTGGTGGTGCTCCCGGTTTTTTGACTCCCGTAGTGTGTCATATGCACCTCGTCCCATGTTTGACGCGGATAGAATATCGATCGGTGCTCTAAAGGGGTCAATATTCAGCGGTAAGGTATTCAATGCTGGATGCTGTACTTACTTAGTCTTCAAGTGGAGAGATATGCGGGGGAAAAAGCTTGCAGGTGTAAATGTCTCGTCTTTTGTATGTACCTTCACCCAGCATGTACTGAAAATACATAGTGAAGCCCAGAGTTAAATATAGAGATCCAAAGTACTAGTATAGTGGAATCTCTCTCAACTATGCGTCGATAGTTGGAGGGGCGGGACATTCTCAGCAACAAAATGAGGGCAATTCCTAATTAGGTGGTCAGGGTAGAATTCCTGGGGAGGCTATGCCACGTTAAATGACAAAGGAAGTCACTAGGCCGGTTTGGACTACCCAGTGGATGCGCTCTGTAATATTCTCAGGGATAGAGTGCGCTACTATGGATTTCTGAATTTTCTTTAAGAATTACTAACTTCTACAGGATTAAGTGAACAGTTCTATCACTAGTGCAGTGGCAATATTAGAGATTTAGCCGCTATGGGCACATAAGCCGAAATAATGTAGACGCATATTTGACTTGATTCATCACCAGTTCCAAAGCAGGTTGGGGTAGATCTGCTGCCGTCTGTTACTAACCACAGGATTGCCTGAATAGGACTTGTAGAAAACATACCAAGTTATATATCCTATTGTTATTTTGCTGGCGGGTTACAGAAACGGCAATCCGGCCGTTCGCAAGCATATCCCACTTCATATACATCGATTTGAATCATCGAGTAGCAACTTTGGTAACATGGAATAAGACGGGGTTCGTGTTCCTGGAAGCCGCAACTATATTTATAACGACCGTGGTAACACATTCTGTAACACGGTGGTATTAGCAAAAGCAGCGAACATTTCCTAGACTTCTTACTTCTTTCAGCGGTGTAAAGCAAAAGCTCCACACGGTAATTAGAGCGAGCGACAAAACAATCCTAATAATTCAAGCTTTGGAAAAAGGTGATTTGGAATAGATGATAACGAGTCCCAGAAGAAGGAAAAGTCCTCCGACTATATATTGGTAGGCAGCCAATGGATTGTTTGTACTTGCGATCCAATATCGTAAATCTCTATAGGTTCCCGTAATTGCCTACTGTTCCTGAGTCGAATTACCTAAAGTACAAGAAGGGGGAAATCTATACAGTTGATCTTTTCAAGTTATCGAGGCGTTGAAAGTCCGGGCGAGATTTCACAGCCTGATGGGCCCAGAACACAACTTCATCCTTATCCCTGTCACGCACACAAACCCTATACTGTTTACCACCATCCGGAACTGGCCTAGATCCATAGATACAAATGATTTCATCATCGGGAAATAGGCCCGTCCTTGGATCAGGAAGGAGGATAACTTCATCATCCAAAGAGCTACCTGGAAAGGAGAATGAGTTCACGCAACGTTTTGAATAACTAAAGAAAACACTCACTCCTCACAATTTGATTCCTCTCGGCCATTCTTTTCAAAGGCTCGTTTTGTTGGCTAGAAACCTTGTTCGGAATGGACTCCTGCGTATCGAAGTGCTCATGGTAGAGAGTTTGAAAAGCTCTCAGCTGGTTGATTGGACTCGGGGGCTGGGAGACATACGCCGTTGTTTCTGAATGCGTAGGCGTACCTTCTGTAGGTTCTTCGATTTCCTGGCCACATAGGCAAGAGATTGTCACATACAATTGATATAGCAAGATTTGAAAGATCATAATTAGATGTTATTCAGTGACATACAGTGAGCACATAGAGCAAGTCGGAAAGTAATATATGATGCGACTCGATCTATAATACTATGGGCATTATGCATGTTCCGTGTATAGTTGCCGATCGCTACCACTAAATGAACGTAGACCACGTTATCTTGATTCTAGTCGTCACTATAGACCGGTTTGCACCCGTAACAAGCCTAAATTTCTCTCGTGTACACATATACTAGCCACCCCTAATTCAGACAGGACCCTCACCGTAAAACGCCGTGTTGAGGAGACCTACTAGCATGTTAAGAAAAGCCAAATTCTAGCCCACTTGATTGTCCATCACAAAGCAGATTACTTTGAACATGACTAGGGACCTAGAGCTCAAACTGTCCCGCGAAAAACGTGAGTATATTCTGTGTTTGTTCCGAACTAATTATGGTGTTAGGATATATTTACATGCGGTGGGGTAACCTCTGGAGCTGCTTGATACTCGAGACCGATACTCTCCAATTGGCGAGTTCTTTGCACAAACCAGTCATGTACATGCTGCTCCAAACCCTGAGCCCACTTCAGAGATGATCGGCAGAGGTCAGAGTATTCAGAGCAATATTCCTCACGAAGTGTGTCAATAAGGCGAGTTTTCCTCTGATTGACTGGAAGATCTGTGTCCAATCCAAAGCGTTTTTCGAGGAGCATCAATCCAGCAGGAGATTCCATGATTTCTGCCTGGGAGATTCCGTAATTGTCGAACCACTCTGAGTTAATTCCAAAATTGCCGTCGTCGATCCGTCGTGTATCCGGCGTTTCACATTGGATATGATAGTATGTCTCGGGAACTTTACTTTTTATTGGCACGCATTCACTGACTATACACGGATAACATGACCGGGAGCCAGAAGCAGGATATTGTTTCTAAATGACACCTTCCTGTAAGTGATATTATTGGCAGCATAGGATGCGTAAACCAATGTGCTTACCAGAAGTCCATCCAAGTCCCTAGCAGAAAGGGCCCTCGTTGGAACTCCAAAAAGCGTTGTCCAAGATTGAAAGTTCCCTTCCATGCCAATGCTTCCTTCGCTACATGATCTCTCTTCGCTATTCAGCCTCCTGTCGTTGCACTCAGGCTCCGGCTCGTTGGGGGCCGCAGAGCAGCCAAAGAGTTCGACAAAGCGGGATAAAAACGTGGTCAGCTCATACATGCTTCACCTAGAAGACCAATGAAGCGTTAAGGGTTTATTCACCGCAATTTCTATTGAGATAGATGCAGGTAGAATCAAAAGATATATAGAAATTGTGTTCGCGGATTGAGTCGCCAGTTGCATGTTAGATCTCTTATACTATATCAAGGTAGACGCAACCCAACAACGAATTAAACGATAAGTCCGATAAATACAACCTCAGAATTATTAAATCTTAGTACTCATGCGGAACAATTTTAGTAAGTGGTCTATATTTACAACACATTTAGAGATACCAGGCTTAGCACGAAGACAGCTGCCCCAGCCTCCAGCTGCACTGTGGGTCACCGAGTTCCGGGCGAAAATAGCTATCGCCTCCGATCTATGTTACACTCGTCTCGAATGCGGGCTAGTAAGGTATATAGGCTAGAAAGGAAGCATAAAAGCGCCCTTGAAATGGTAAAGAAGGGGGGGGGAAGAAGGATAACGAGTCTTTTTATGCTCCTAATACGCATGCAAAAATATAATGGGCGAATCAAATTTCATAAGTGGACGTGGCTTTCCGATAGTCCGCAAACTAGTTGGGGAACAAGCGCCTAACCTTTCTGGCCACAACCCATTGAGTTGTTCCATATTGGGAAAAGTCGTTTAACGAACTAATTGCGCGTTCATGCCCAACGATTCAAACGCCTCCCAACTAGGCTTACAGAGTAAAACCCAAGCATAAGTTTTTCTCCAGCACTTTGCATGCGCCAACAACCATGAGACGCTTTCTTTTCGAGGGCGATGACGCCCAATATATCACATTTCTCGAGGACATCGTTCAGAAGTCTGGGTTGCTTCAACCCGCAAGGCTGCCTCCTTCGTCGGCGGGAACTACCAGAAACTATATCCAGCATACTCCACCATCTTCTGAAGATGAGGAATCAGGGCCTTCACAGCAACTTCGGATTATTCAGTACAATCCTACCGAAACAGAGAAAAACAAGCAAACAGAGAAAAAAAGGCGGGCTGGGCCTAACATAGAACGGTGGCAGAAAGAGTTGGATAGCCTTCTCTCGGTGGTCCCAAGTATTGACCACTTGGACTTAAAGGCAGAGGAAATGGGGCTAGGAGATAATCAAATCGTGGTGTTAAGCCTGGTTGACAGCTTCACATTCAGCGATAATGTCACTCTTGCCTCAAACGCTCCACCATCTACACCATCAAATTCCACCGTTCTCTACATCCTTCGCAGGTATGCTCTTTTCACGAAGAAGTCAAGCGACGAGGCACGGCTTTTTTCGTGTCTGGCTCGATTTCAAGAACTTGTTTTTGTGTCTTTCTGTGATGTTGTACTTCGTATGGGTGAATCAAAAAGCAGGGTCCACGAGGCTATGAAGCTTTATATTTCGGATTCTACAGGTCAAAATATTGATAAGATCATTTTTGGGTCCCGATGGGTGAATAGGTGCATCGCGAGTCTCTCGGACACGGCGTGGGGCTCTAGAAGCCCGGAGATTTTTATCTTGGGTAAGTCGGTATTTGAAAGCTTTTTTTCTTTTCTTTTCCTTTTCGGGTGCTGATCTAGTAGGTGGACAAACGCCGAATTTCTACGGCCGATATGCTGAATCCGGCTGTAAGAGCGAACCATATTTCTTAGGTCAACTAGAGGAACGAGTGACGAACTGTTCCCATCCAAAGCAGAGGACTCGAATTCCCATTTCTATACCATGTATAATCAAATTATTGGCCGGTGCCACGGTTAAGTACAGAAACTCCTGATCCGTAAGCCTACGCCACCTCCACTGACATTTTCAGGTTATCTGTTATATGTGATGTCCTCGGATACGAATATAGCTCCACGAAAGATTTGTTTGAAAGATATTATGATGGCAAATTCACTGGTCGCGACACTCGGAAAAGGCCACACTCGGAGCCTTATAAAACATCAAAGCGCTTTCGAGAAGAAGCTACTGCACGGGTTTCGCAACATACAAGTATACCACAAAGCCAGACCGCCGATAGCAGCTCGTTACACAGCGGCGTCGCGAGCAGCTTCGAATCTCAACATCAGATCGAAATTCCAGGTTCTTCTAACACTCGAAACCATGGAGCCGCACATTATAGCATAGATGACAACTGCCCAGAGCCTCGTTTATTTGATACGCCTCAGGCTCCCCCCGATTTCGATGTCTTCCAGTTCGATCCTCCAGCTCAGTTTAATCTTCCTCCCGAATTCGACGTGTTTCAGTTCGACTCTCCTCCAGCTCAATATAATCTTCCTCCCGAATTCGACGTGTTTCAGTTCGATTCTCCTCCAGCTCGATTCGGTCTGCCTTCCATGTTCGGCGATGTCCAATCTGATCCTCCGCCTGACCAAGCACGCGCTCCTGAGTTCAATGTGTTCTAGTTCTATAGTCCCAGTAACATCGACAATGTCGCTGGCATTCTCCCCGATCTTGACCCATAGGTTGGGAATTCACAGAACTGACAGACTGCCTCAATTTCGTTTAGTATACAGATGTAGAATAAACCGTTGTGATATCTTGGACTGTCACCTATTCAACTCGCCCCACTTCCACGTTCGTGCCAATCTCATCTTCTCCGTGTTTACCTTTCAGTCCCATACATATCATATCCACACCCCCATCGGATTCGAGCACAGGTTCGTCATAAATGATATGTGCATGTAACTTTAACAGCGAGCCCCCTGGTTTGAGCGTTGAAGACCCTTCCATCGGCAACAAAATATAATGTTTTGTAGGATTGAGTATCCTCGCGTTCTTCGAGAAATGAAATGCAGTGCAGGCGAGAACCTAAATATCATTATTTTAGAAAAGAATCCTCAATAGCATAAAAGAAGGCGTGGGTGAGAAAGGCGACTCACTTTATACCCGTTCTTTTCCATATCTTCCTTCAATCTCTCGATACCTTCCTGAAAAATTTTTCCTCCGTACTTCCAGCCAAGACCGGGTTGTTCTGAGCGGATGTTGGCTGCGTTGCGCTTGATTTCAGCGTCCAATTCTTGCACGATCTTCTCAGCACTTTCCCAAAGTTTGCGAGCCATACTGAGGTTCGAAATAATCTATGGCCTAAACGTAATTCATCAGTCAGAATACCCATTTCCAGGTACTCCGATAGGCATACCTGGACACTTTGATCATAATAAGCGGTCGCTTCTTGTGATCTGTAGTCACTGCTGGCTGATGAACATGGAGGGGCAATTAGCGGGGTTTTGAGCCAGCAACAGTATCCACGTGATATTGGGCAGCTCGGCCGTTTTGTCTCCCAACTTAATACCTATTGAACGTTCGCAAGTTTCTGCTCCCGAATTTATTGGCAATTTTCATCTCGTATCGCGTACTTTTAGGCGAATTCATCGTGACGCTAGTCTCCACTGGCCAAACTCTATATACTATTGTATGAACCTTCACTGTGTACTTAACATAGGACCTTGGAATCCATATCTCGGAGGTGGACTATCTAAACTGCCGATTGTTTTGTATTAGTAAGCTTGTCCCCCTGTTATTTAGCTGAGCTTACTCTCCTTCCACACCTCCTGAATACAAGCATTTTCACCCGATTTTAGCCATCCCGGCAAGCAGTGCTTGTCATCTTATATCATACAGCAATGCATTTTGATTGCCTCAGGGGTTGGCGTGTCCAAGCTCCTTCTCCTGTAGATGGAAGCAAGGAATATATATATATCTACACGATGACCATCTTCATGGAACGCCAGCATGCTGGGAGCTACAACCACCCTGTCCTCGATCAAATGCCCAGAGACCAAAACCACACATCTCATGGACTTGCGGATTGGTTCTAATTTATTCCTTTATTCCCCAATATCGGTCGGCGTCGAATGTTTAGCAATATAGCTACGCAGATAACCTCGCCTACCCGGTAAATTGGGCATCCATTTATCTCCCGGAAGACAAAGTCATGAAATCTGTAATCTGTCGCAGGGGACTGGATCAATTGCCCTCTAAATACGTATCAAGCAGATGTCTCGAAGGCTGCGATTGGCATCACGAGGCTGATCGGACTAGAGTGCCCATCAGTGACGCAGCCATCCAAACTATCTGCAATTTGAAAAAGCCACTGCACGGTGCTACTGTCGAGAACGGGCAGCTTTGCACGTGCAATAGGGAGAGTTGACCGGTGGACGGTTGGAGACATACCGCCAAGCTTGCTTGTTGCTACCTTACCTGATCGGTTATCTTGTCGTATCCCTGCCAAGAAATATTATTATTATGTAAGGTGGGCTTCCGTTTGGCTGGGCCGCGCGTCTCACACAAACACGGTCATCAGACGCGTTCGAACGGGCAATCCTGCGCGTCACTGACTAGGCGTGTATGCTATCGCACACCTTCGTTCGACGTTTGGAACACCTACGATTAGACCGTCTATCATGTCGATGTTGCCTTCTGTTTTCCGAGCGCCTCCTCGCCTGCCTTGTCTGTAAATATTGAAGAGATGTGTCCTGAAAGGCGCAGGACAAAGTCACAGGCCTGCCAATGATGCTGTTGCAAGGACCGCATTTAACCTGAGCTTCGTCAATCCCAAGGTAACTCCAAAATACGGGCCTTATTAGCTCTTTTCCCCCGCTGTAACCGCTTCCTGGATTAATGATTCATGCTCTGAACTGACCGCAGCCACACCAGAAGATCAACCATAAATGCTTTACAGGCCCTCAGAGAAATATCCAACCCGAGGATTGCACAATGTGTCGCAGACTACTCGACATACCCTGAACTCTGGTATTCTCGGTTGCCAGGTGTCACACGCCGGCATAACCGGCTACGACGCCCGGGCTGCACACGCACGCGAAGCATTTCTTTGAACGAGGATGGCCGTATAAGACCGAACATGGTCAATCGCCGTCTAGTTACGGATCCCCTCACAGGCTATCCAATATGAATGGCTCCCAGCCGGAAGGATAGGGCCATCGGTTGCGTCCATCTGCACCACAATAGCAATATGAATTGGCTAAGCGGTACGTGGTTGTGGATCGTATGCCAGCTTGGGGCGCATACTTCCCAGGCTTCGAGGTATATGCTGCTGAATCAGCAATCGAAGCGTCTGCTGACATTCAACCTGGCGCACCTAGCATCCGAATACGAGACGACACCATCAACCAGCGAAACGAAAGACATGAACCACCCTTCCCTAATTCCAGGGTCGGCTTGCCTCAATCTATGTCTCGCAGTTGCGCCAAGGATATAGCCTCGTCGGCTGCGCGGTTTGACCGGCTGCGGTGCCAATGTTGCCGTGGCACACGTTCGCGGTCTTACCATTGCCGACACTACCATGACCCCATAGCGTATCCTGCCATAGGGGTCTGCTCTCGCCGTCGGACGGGCTGCGCAGACACGAAGATGTCGAAATAACGGAGCACTATGGACCAGTCGATTCCGGAACTACCTGGCTGGGGCCGTGCATTGGACTCGGGGTGATCGTTATCGCGCAAGAAACCAATGTCAGCCATGTTGGTATTCGAACGTCCGTAGGATAAAAACAGTTAGGGAGATTATCGAATCGATCAATATGCATAATTAATCGTCAAACAAGCGGCCATCTGCAGATCGGTCATTTGGAAGGACCACGGCCTTCAATTATTCTGGAGAGACCCATTTGAGGTTGTTCGTGCACGGTCCGGCGGCGTCAGCCATTGTGTCAGTGTCTAACCACTGATGGTACGGCTCAACGTCAATATCCAGGAGCCTGAGCTCATCGCTCGTCTGGCTGAACGATCGCCTTGACCTGGTTGCGGATAGACTGTCGGATACCCACCGTAGACGAGTGACCTGTTAGTATGGCTTGGCCGGAAACATCAGCCATTCCCAGACTTGGAAGAGTGTTCATACCGCCTACAAACATACTCACTCGACGTGTATTTAGGCACTCCCTCATAGTCTGCGCCACATCCAGGGACCCTTCAAGGGATCGGAGTCTAGTACCGGGTTTATGAAAGGGCTCATTCTTGCAGGTTTGGCGGTGGTAGAGGGAGAATTGGAGGATATATCACGGTCAGCTTACGAACGGCTGTCTGCTCGACTGTCGTGGTACCTTGACTTCTTGGCGATCGAGGTCAAGCAAATGTTGCATGTTCACCAACGGCCATTATCTAGACATTGTTAGCTCAGTCCACCGTTCTATGGAAGACAACGACGAATTGCTGCGAAAGCGCGGTACCAAGGTCTTCCGTTTTCCAGACAACGATGAGCTTCGTACCACGGCGTGGTGCTGTTCACTCGCTAGGACATGTGTCTGAGTAAGCGAGAATACTTGTACAATCTCGACATCCTCTACATGAGAAGCACGGTCCGGAAATGAGCGAGACCAGGCGGTCTCCCGTGTGGCCCTAGCACGGGCGCCGTCTTTCGCACGTTGTAAAGTCGTTTGGCTTTATAAAGCGCAACTGCAAATGCAGAAGACTGCGGACGGACTAGCACATGTAGCGTACAGGAGCTCGTGACTGTATCCAATGTCTCTACCTCTCCTAATGTGCACTCCAGGCTCGTGAAGTGCTACGGGCGGCACTTCACCGCCAGCTGCTGGTGACGGCGAACAACCACATGCAGCGTCATGGGAAAAGTCAAGCTCATGAAACATGCTACTTACTTTTGATTAGATACGTGATTGGTATGGGGGAATATGCCACGCTGGATATTTCCAGAGATAGTGAGTGATATCTCACCAGAAGGAAAGTAATGCTGTCGTATGCCTGACACTGGTTGGTCATCATTCAGGATAGCAAAACGTCCAAAAAGGGCAGAGTGGATGACCACCATCCGACCAATTCATCGATTCATCCATGCTACCGCCGGCCAATCAATCCTCAGAAGATACACGGGAAGGCCGAAGGTTAAACTTGTCCACAACGGAATGAGATTAGTAACAGCGAGCGGTGCATATTCCATACCAGTCGGTCTGCGATATGTGGGCGATATGGTCGTACCAAAGGGGAGTCGCTGGAGGCATCCTGCTAGTCGGGGTAGGTAGCCTGGGGAGCAAGGGTGTATTTGTATCCTGTCCGCGGTGCCTTCTAGGAGCCCTGAACTGGATGCCTGCAACAGGGAAGTTGGAATAAGCAGACCCAGGTAGTAATGCGGGTGGTCTGGTCCATCTTGCTCGATCTGTCTTTGGACCCTGACCTGCAGTCGGATGGCTGAGATCTAGGAAAGTGATAGACAAGAAACTGAGGGGCCTCTTTCCCAACACGCGGGCGAGATGTTTCCGAACTAGAGAAAAACTAACCGGCGCATGTATCAGGAGATGCTGTCACTTCCATTAACTACACTACACTTACGTTATCGCAGATGGATCTCTGCCTTTGCAATATATTTACTATCCAACAAATAGTTACACTATGGCGTCAATCTGCAGTATCACAAGCTTGATTTGGATCTGCTAATCATCTAGAACCAGGTCCGCTATCCTCAGGATATGTCGGAGATTCCTAAGATGTATCTTCGGGCCACAAAACAGAGGACAGGCGCCGCAAGACGTCTCGATAAATATAGAAAACACAATAGCGAGCTGATCCTTGCAACAGAATCAGGAATGGGACTATTTCCTCAATCGTCTTCTTTTTCTCGGCTGCTGCATTGGTTGGGCGGGAGATACTAGAGCTAAGAGCTCTTCTATTTCGCGAGAAAGTGCCCTGTACTCCCTACTGCACTGTTGGTTCGTCTGATCCAGCAAGCGTCGTCGACTTCTAGCTCGTTCAAGCTGGTGTCTCAGCTTTGGCGCGTCAGTAGTATAATCGATATACGCGCTGACATGTGAGCGTGTAACCGCTCTAGTAGAATGTCTTCCAGGAACTAGAGTACCAGTATGAAACCTATCGCTTAGGCCGGCAGGGCATTGGTTAGGGAATGCATACGACGGAGCATTGTTGGCACTCACCGGGCGGTTTGTTCACTCTCGCTGGGAGCCTGACGGACAGAATCCGCAGAATAGGGATTATCCTGGCCCAGAGCATTTCTGGTTTTATGCGGTTGTTCGCCCCTCGAGTGATGTTCTTTACCTCTCATGCCAGAGCTATCGCCGCCCTTCTCCAGCTGCCTATTCAGCCATGATATGGATGGTATGGACTTCCCTATAGTCGTGAAAGGAGGTGCCACCAGAAACTCCTCGTCAGAGCTGCTGCTTTCATTTAGCTCAGAGGAGCTTCTCATTGGGGCTAAGCGTATGGGTAGATGATTTTGGTTCCTCTCTCTCTTCAAAAGGCTTTGTGACATATTTGACTTACTGCTTGTAAATAGCATCTAAATGTTTGTCATCGCATGACGCATAAAAACGCTACGACGGGGGACCCTCAAAAATTGCCTTGATCTACTGTGGATGCTCAGTGATGGGCCGATGGACTGTGGCCCCCTCAGAGGGCCAATTGTTTACGTTAAAGTGATGTTCGCTGTGGCTGCTCATTTGCCCGGTAACAACCTCCTATTGTTCCTGTGAGTTGACAGGTAGATCCCAGGATCTCCGAGAGTCCTGCGATCGGAGATGTATTTTCAGTATGCCACGTGCAATGCTAAAGGAAACTAGCATTAGAAATGAGCAAGACTGGGCTATGTCTGGAAAAGTGTGGTAGAATTTCGAAAGTACAGTAATGCTAGTCATTCCAGGATAAAAGCCAGCCGAGACAGCGGATATAAAGGAGACCCTGGTTCAAAAAGGTGAAATTAGAGTCTACTCGGTAGTCAACTGACGGAGTTCGTAACTTAGTCCACTGCATATGGCTGTTCCAAATACCGTCCATGCCGTCTTGGCTACGATACTGTTGTTTTTGGCGACGACCCGTGCCGTGTTGTCCAGTCGCACGTTCCAACAGCACCCGTTCTATCTATGCCTAGATGCCGCATCCTCGGCGATGCTTGCGGCCTTCCTCGCTGCAGTGGTAGCGCTCCGTTGGAGCCAATATCATTTACTCGGTTGAGCTCTCATCAATTAAGGCTACAGGAAATCACCGCTGACAATTCTGTGCCAGGTGCAGAGATCATAACATCTATAGCGGGCTTTTGCCCTCCGCTCCTGGAAGTGAGTGACTATGCACGAGGA
This sequence comes from Aspergillus bridgeri, assembly GCA_027569665.1. NCBI lineage: Eukaryota > Fungi > Ascomycota > Eurotiomycetes > Eurotiales > Aspergillaceae > Aspergillus > Aspergillus bridgeri. The sequence continues at coordinate 2,514 of JAPDKQ010000243.1, read as the reverse complement.
CAGGTAGGGTATATCCACGGACCATTGCTAATGAACGCTTAGTATATTCGACTTCACTTCATCTTCTCTGATGTACCACAACCCTTGTCTGGGGCCAGGATATTTTATGTCTTGCCATGCGCTCTTTATATCACCCAGGTGGCGGTCATCGCCGTCAGTCACCTGGCTTATGACCCGGCCCATTACGCCACGCCGATTCTGTCCGCCGTGAATTATATGAGCGTCGCCGCCGGTTACCTCCGTTTGGCCCAACACACTGTCGAGAACTCCCAATCCCAGCGACGTCTCGTTTGTGCAGTCTACGGCATGTTTGGTTTCTCCGGCCTTCTGTTAACTGTTGCGGCGATAGGAGTGTTATGTCGTGCTTGGGCCTTGTCCCAAGAGGTATTCTGCCCCGTCCCACCCGCTGATTCTTGCTAAGATCCTTCGTGCAGGCACAAATGCTTCTAACAATCACGTTGTCGTTCCGCCATGGGTTAAAAGTGCCTCGCTAATCGGACGTGGATGCCGCAAGGGGCTTCCCAACTTCATCCCCAATTGGGAGAGCAAACCGTTCACGGAATCCTGATGACTGCCATACAATTGTCGCAGATCTCCAGTAATGAAGGCGGTTAGAGTGACTGGCAGGCAATGAGCAGCCACGCATCTGCATATCCGGGTATCTAGCGAAGTCCTCAATAATGAAAATACGAGATTACTAGGGCAAAAAATTGCAAGCTTCCCGTAGAAACGTGGCAATTGTGTCTTGAAGCACGTGTGATGTAATTCCATGACGTGCGATACAGTGACCATCAAAGCACTTGTATAGGGCCTCATTCCTCAAGACATAGATCCGCCATGGATCACAACGCTGAACATCCACTACATCCCGCCGATGCCATATTCTCGTCCTTGATGGGCCCAAGCTGTGGAAGTATGATTAGTACGAGCTCTTTGTTCTCTCGCAGAGCACCCCTCTTCGTATCTTCATCAGCAGGACTAGATAAAAAGATGTAGAAGGGTGCTGACATCGGACGGAAGCTACCATTATTATAAAGGAAATCTAGAGCATCTCCGCTGAAGGTAGAAGAGGCCTCATATTCATGTTCGTCTAATATTACGCTACATCATTAAGAGACCGTTGGCACTCACCGGTCAAGTAAGGCGATTGGTTATTTCCTAAAGACGTATTAATGGGGCAATGAAAACGTTTAAATAAAATCCTGAGGGCGGCGAAGGCCAACTAAAGGGGTAAAAACTGGGGAGCGCAGCAATGCGCAATACTGCTGATGCGGGATTCCTAGGCGGGAGAATGGCGTGTTGCCTAGTTAAAGTCTCCAGCCGGCAGCTGCAAAACTGGCCACTTTACTTCATAGGATTCTGTCTACCAACTGACATCCCGCCCTTGATTCCGTGTGATAACGATTACCAGCTACGCCTAAGTTATATAGCTGAGCGACAGTGAATGGCCAATTCTGACGCCGGTTCTCATTCACACACTCCTGCTGTTACTCCACTATACCGCTACCAAATCGACCCGGCTGCCAAAACTTGCCTTTGAAACATGAAGCGGCCGGGCTGTTTCTGCCGTGCACGATGGCTGTCCCTACGGCTCCAGACCGCTCTAGAAGAGAGCGGTTTACCTCGATCGGCACTCCCGGAGAATAAGGAGCAACTTGAGCCACAACCCTTAGCATACCGAACGGGGAGGGACGCGGATATGGAACATGAACGCCGACGGCGCTCACATGCTCCATCGCCCAACTAGCCTGCCAAACAAATCAAAGCATGCTGCTTGGTATGTCTGATCTGATTCCAGATATCGCTAGCACTGCGGCTTAGTCCGAAATTACGCCCGTGCGGCGGTTCACATTCGCACGATACGGTGGAGAGAAGGCCGTGGGCAGGAGAGGGAAGGAGGCGAGGCTTTCTGTGAATAAATGTCTTGTATTTACTATGTTGTTGGTGCACCTTCTGACATGAGGGGTTCGGACAACTATTAACCTGCCACCTGTGCTTCAGAACTAAATTAAGTGCCATACCTGATGATTTACTCTCCCAAAGAGGGGTTGGGAAAAGCCACGAACGCTCGGTTCTTTTTGTTTCTCGAACAGGCTTCTCTATCTGGCATAAATTCAAAAGCCAGGGGCTGTGTACAGTATACTCAGGACTTTGTCTTGCATAGAACGGGTAAAGGTGAAACCGGTTGCGAAACATGATTGCCCTTTGAGCCAGTGCATTCATAACAAATAAATGGTAACAGATTTCTCCGTGCCTAGTTTACTCCCACCTGCTAGGTGGAGCTATTTACAGTATACATCGGAATAACAAAAGCTCTCTCTGCTCGGTTTGCCACCTCATTAGACTATCCAACTGCACAGGTGGCACGGTATCCTGATGAAGGAATGCCTCCGTACGTTCGTTCCAAACGCCCCGCAAGTCTCTTCAAAGTTGAACTGCACCCATGAGATTGTAATAATATAGCTTGGCCAGCACCGTCGTGGAAAGAAGCACTAGGAATGTCGAGCTATGTTG
>JAPDKQ010000242.1:0-15271 GCA_027569665.1 Aspergillus bridgeri | reverse complement strand
ATTCTTATTCGGTTTGTGTTTTTCGGATCCACCGTGACAGCGCGACAGCGCCAATGCATGTGGTTTTCCATCGTTCGGATCTCTGTTTCAACCGCCGCCCGGATGGGTGCTGCGGAAATCTTCTCGCGTTCGTTGTTTATCATCTTCGAGGCATCTATCGTGCAATACAACGTGTCGGTAAAGGAGGTCGGTACCGTGTGCGACGATATGAGAGTCCGTATGTTGCTCGGATAACTGGTTGGGGGAGTGCGGGCAATATCTGCATAGGACGGGGATCCTGCGGTGGGGTCTGAAGGGCTGATTGCAATGCGCAAGGATTGGAACTCGCGAAGGATCTCGTCGTGACCGTTTGGGGAGCATGGTTCGGAGGGGGGCTGCGGTGTCAAGGGTCTATCTGTCAAGGTCTGTAGCTCCTGTTGAACCCCTGTAAGTGCGGCGCTAAATTCCTCCTTGACTTTCTGCAATTCTTCTTGTACTTTCTGCATCTCCTTTCTATGCAAATCATCTCGCCGTTTGATGTCTCTCCTAAGTTTCACGAGCTCTTTCACAAGACTGGCGGTGTTGGTGTCGTCGCTCTCAGCCGAGGCGTCATCCGAAGTCACCGCTTCACGTTGGGCGACTGGCTTGCCCTGGGTCTTCTTCTTTTGCTGAGCGCGTGTAGGTCTCTGCTGGATGTCGATTTCTTGCTCTTGCCCATAGTTGTTAGGTGGTCTGATGGTGCGTCTCGGTCTGGATAATCGTGGTGGTGAATTTTCGTATTCGTCGCGGTCGGGCGGTTCAGGGGTTCGCGTCTCGGCCCGTCCCGACATTTCTTCTCCCTCGCGTCGAGTTTCTTCGCCCGAGTTGGTCGCTGGCTTTCAGTTCTGCTATAGAGCTTATACTCTTTTGTTTCCTGAACACGAGTGCCAAGAAAGGGCTAACTAAGAATAGAATGATGCGCGGAAGAACCATCGACTCCGAAACAGTCGGGCATCAAAATTGGCATTTGGCGCTTTGGTGCCCTGTGTTCTGGTAAATATTCAGCCAACGTAATCAACTACTGGAGATTGAAGGTTTGAATTAAAGCAGTCCACAAGCGAATGTTCCACCTCGACCTCGGTCCACCCTCAGGCAAGATTAGAAGGCGATCGTAAGAAAGACAAATTGAAAGACTTGAGCAACGGATAGACTCTTCGTCCATTGATTTGGCAACCAATACAGCTTGGGGGCGTTCATATTCGCCTTCCTATATGAGATAGTTCTAGATCTGCTATAGTATTATTACACATAACGCGACATGAGTAAATGCGATTTGCGCTCGCATCATTTTATTCCTACGCCCAGTCTGGCTCACAGTGAATAGAGGGAATGGGGCTGTGGTTAAACTTAACGACCTGCATTCCTGACAATTGCCCGATTACCCGATTACCCGATCAGTTATGTTTGTTGAAGTGAGGATAGATTGATTCTAGTTGGTTGACTTCATGGAGTTATCTTTTACAGGGGCGGGATGCCTCATATATATATCCATTCCCAAACCCTGCTGTAAGGTTCAGCCACCATGATGTCCAACACAGCCACCGTGATATTCAACAGAAATACCGTCGTTTCGCCCAGTTATCTTTAACGGCAGAATATCCCACTGGTATGTATGTTGAGGTGAGAATAACGTAATCGGACAACGAACCGCCGGGACAACGAACCGCCGGTCAACCTACCAAAACGCTCAACAATCGATTTTAATGAAGCAATTCAACCCATATCAATTAGCTATACAGAGTAGAATTAGGCTATATCTCTATCTGGACATTTAAGACAATTATGACCCTCTTTACCGCACGTACTGCAGCGAGGTGGCCGGCGTTGACTGTTTTGATTGCCCCTTTTCTTTGCAGCTTCATCATCCTTCTTGGAAGCGATTAGACGTGCAGTACGGCCATCTAGAGTGCCTCCTTCCTGTAAGAATCGTTTTGAAGCCTTTTTCTTGTCCTTTTTATACTGCTCTGTTGCACGAAGCTGATCCAATTCTTGCTGAATCAACGTAGTATTCTGCATCGCTATTTCCGCACATTTATACACCTTTTCAAGCGCTTGTTCTGCAACTAGCGACGATAATCCCGCCTCTCGTAGTGCCGCTATCTCTGCTTTTTGATGATTCAGTTGATATAGGCTTAGAGGCGTTTTACCGAGATACATAGATTGATTAGATGATGAAGTTGAAGGTGGAGAAGGCGTCCGAATTTTCGGTAGCTTCAGATTTTGAAGCACTCGGTCAGGATTGTGCGGGATCAGCCCTGCAGCGGAGAAAGCCTTATTTATATTTGAATCGTTGAAGGATTTAGCATGCACCTAATAGTAATGATATAAAAAATCGACTTTATTAATGGAGTGGATGCCTTGCTGTATAGCGTTACTAATTCGACGGCCGTATAGGGTTTTCAGCGATGCAAAACAAGCAACATTAAGCGGTTGAAGTTTGTGAGATGAATGAGGCGGCATATATAGAGGAATAATTGATTTTTCTTTACAAAATTAATCAAATTCGAGTATTAAATGACTTCCATGGCCGTCAAGGATTAAGAGGCGATATTGTCCCTTTGTATTTAAGGCCGTATATTCATCAAAGAATTGAAGCCATTTAAAACTAACTTTATTATTCGTCCATCCGTTTTCGCTCACACTGATCCGCCAGTCATCAGGAATAGCTTTAAACCATTTCTCTTGGTGTAGTTTACCCGTAAAGATGATCTGGGGGGGTAGTACGCTGCCTGTAGCGCAAATCGTGACGATAGAAGTAATCCATTCGCGATTACCGGGTTGTAGAGATCTTGCATTCGTCTGACGGGATTCAGCGCCGCATATAACCTTCGCAGTTGAGGCAACTCCCATTTGGAATCCCGTCTCATCCATATTGTAAATATCTTGCTCAAAAATCCCATACTTTTGTACGGTATTTTGCACCAATTCAAACCATCGCTTTATAAGCTTAGGATCTTCACACTTTGCACGCTGATAATCAAACCGCTTCGTGTATTTTGACTTTAATTCGGCTTCATAGCGATAAATAAATTGATTGACCCAGCGATCACTAAGATAGGCGGTGTTTTGCTGCTTCGATTTTAAAGATATAAGGAGTTAAGCAAGATGACGGACTTTCGTAATAGTAAGGGGATAGTCTCGTGAATCTAACTCTAAAATCCTTCGCTTCAAAACTAATTCATTAGTATTAGAAAGCTTTCTCAAATTTGCCTCCAATTCAACGCGAGATTTGACTCCTTTTAATCGTCCTTTAAAGGTGCTTATCTTAACGTCAAAAGCAGCAGCGCACGCTTGCTTAGAGGCAAATTGGCCTTTATTAAAGGCCTCACAAGCAAGCTCTAATCTCTTATCTCGAGATGAAGACACCATATGATCGAATAGCTTCAATTTTGATTAAATTATAAAAGGTTGAATATGTGTGATTTGAAGCGGTGAGGAAGGCAGCGGACCGCCGGCGGTTCGTTGTCCCGGCGGTTCGTTGTCCGATTACGTTAGATTGATTGATTGTTGTTACTTAAGGAGTTATCTTTTACAAGGGCGGGATAGCACATATATATGTGTGGTCCCATCCCTGCCATAAGGTTCAGCCACCATGATACTCATCACAGCCACCGTGATATTCAACAAAACCCGCGGTGGGTTGCCCATGGGCGGGTAAAGAAATTGAAAACCCAACCCAAACCCGCGTTTGGCGAGGTCTAGCCCCACGACGCTCTTTTATCAGGCATGTTTATTAAGCGTCCCACTTCTTTGGCCAGCTAGTTAACTAATAACTAAGTTAAAGGATAGTTAGTTAACTAACAGTGATCATCGCCTTGCTCGATCAGCGGTATTGCGCAATGCAAGAGATGAAGCTATGGAATAGCGGTCAAATAAGCCATTCTATCATTATAAATAGACCTCTTAGATAGCCAGAAAGGAGGTCTTCAACACCTTCAATCTGCTCGTTTGATAGAGTCAATTCAATTGCTTCATTCGGCCGTTTTTAGTGGTCCAATACATCCGGATCCTTAGTCATTTCGCTTGCCAAGCCTTCGCCCTGCAATATATGAGTCCCCTACGCCGAAGACCTGAAACTGACCAACGACAAATCCTTCGCGGGATTGAGTACATACACAATGCCCTTGGGGTATGCCATGAATCCATAGACCTCACAAGCGTCCTGATCACGAAGGACGGCGGAGTTAAAATAGGTAAGCATCTTGAACCACAACTTCTTACCGTTTGCAAGGCTGATCTTTACAGAAACAAAAACATCAAGGTTCAAACCGAACATGCTGGGGTGAGAGGTGTCAGGTATGGTCTTTGTCTCCTCCTGTCGACAACTTCTCACAAAGACTAGTGAACCTGGATATACTCCCCTACCCCTCGAACCAGCTCGAATTTCTCCTCAATACTCCTCGACAATAGAGGAAAGTGATACTAGTTGCGCCACCGAGCCCACTCAGACAGTGGAGGAAATGGCAAGAAGGATCAGCACTTCGTTTGGTGTGGCCTTTAGTGACTTGATACATTCCCACGTCGCTCTCATACACGTCCCTTCTCCCGTCAAATCCCTTTGGCTATCTTCTACTGCTTCTCTTCCAATGCCTGATGAAAGCCACTATTTAATAGTATCTAATGCGCAGACCGATATAAAATTAAGAATATTGAACCCAGAATGGTTGCACCGAGCTGGCTAGCTCAATGAATCAAACCTAGTTAACTATGTTCACCGGCCGTGCTGAACGGATGAAAAGGACAAAAAAGAATATTTGCCATCGAACCATCCGTCATGCAGCTCTCAAGTTCAACATTAAGAATCAAACCACAGATGTAAAACCTCCGCTTGACACGGTCCCTCCTGCGGTGGAGGATTTACGCCATCGGAGAGTTGCTTGACATTGTCTTCCCTGCAGCAGCACGACATTAGAGGATTATGGAACAGCGGCCACATAGTAAGCAAAAAGGAAGTAACTAAATCAGTTCCTCTGCGTGACGGAAATTTGTTTTCTCACCGCTATAAATATAGGACTGACCGTGCTGAGCTCCAACAGTCCTTCGTCATCATTGAACTTGGCAATCCGACACTGAACCTGACCAATCCAGTCCGGAAACGAAGCCACGGAGACCAATGGTTCACGTGCACGCTGCTATCCTCCGTGGGAAATTGCTCGATCTCGAATTGGCCGGAGTAAGCCACATAATCGTTGACCGCAAACTGAGTGGAAGGCTGCGTGTCGGGTGACTGGCTCAGTAATTGAGTGGACATGTATCCGTCCGGTGTATACATCAGAAGGCCCCGTGGTGACTGGCCCATAGGATAGACTATGTTCTCTCCATTCAGATCAATGGTCTTGTACTCAAGAAGAGACCAGGATCCGACGAAAATATCTCGGCAAGAGCTCTGAGACATGAACATTGCGAATGGCATTTGGAGTGGCGTATACTTTCTCTCCTCGCTTCGTCCTTGTTTACCAGGGTTCCACTTTATGTTCTGCAACGAATGATGGATAATTTTCCAGGTGAACTGTTATCTACGATCCTATACCCCCAATTGTGTCTTAAATGTTGAGAAAGATTGCCACCGGATCTGCGCGATATCTAACCCGAGGACAGAGGGGTCACTTCTAGAATGAGAGATGACTAGCACCATCACATTCATGCATCCCATGGCGAAGGGCAAATGGGATACCTTAGACAGAACCTCCTTCACTTGCGAAGGCTGCCATGTCATGGAAACTGCTACTAGGATTTCTGCGGAATTGGTTTCATCTCACAGGTCTTGCTTTCCATGCATGCCCCGGCATGTTCGATTATGGCAGTCCGCAGAGTCGTGCCTCGGTTTCAACAAGTAGGGTTAGTTTTCTAAGAGGTAGGTGAGCCGAGGGGGCGGGGGGAGCAGAATCCGAGGTAATACTTGGATCTAACGGGCTCTGGGATTACTATGCAACGGATTCCTATTTCCTTCCCCGATGATGTTCCCACCCTATGTAACTATATGGCATTGTCCCAACCGCAACTTATCGCGATGCTACCTCAAAGCTCACTCTTGTAAGACAGGTAACGATCCTGTAGATGAAAGGAAAGCTCAGTTCCATCGGTCAATTGAGTGATACTACGGACAGAAATAGAGATATGCTTACAATAAGTCCTGCCCAGACATAGTTCGTCACGAAGCGAACCAACGACACACTGGCCCCTCTCCAAGTAAGACCTGTCTTTCCCTGGTGGATTACGTCGTTGACCACCTTGGTGGCGAATTGATCAGCCGCCATCCAGGAGGGAAACAGTTCTTCGTCCGCCTTGATGTGAGTCCGCTTCTCGATGCTCTCGGGGAAAGGGTGATAGGGCGAGTCCTGCGGAAGTGTCACGCCGGGACCGTTGTCGAAGATCTGCGTGTCCACGGCCCCCGTGATTACTGTCAATACCTTGACGTCAAATGGCGACAGCTCTAGGCGGAGTGTTTCTCCGAGCATGTTCAAGGCTGCTTTTGACATAGCGTAGACCCCAATCCAGGGAACGCGCATGTAGCTGGCCATCGAACTGATATTGACAATCGTTCCCTTGGCGCCGATGAGCAGCGGTGACAATGCCTGTGTGACCTTCAAGGTACCCCACACGTTTGTGTCAAAGAGGCGTCTGGCGTCGTCTAGTGGAATATCGAGAAGAGGACTGGAGGTGAATATCCCTGCATTGTTGATGAGATAGTCGAGCCGACCTCCAGTGGCCTTTTCCACGACAGCGATGGCAGCCTGTATACCGTCCGCATTAGTCACATCAAGGGTCATCAGAGTGACATCGGGCAAAGTGGCCAAGTCGCCCATCTTGGAGATTGTGCCCGCCGAGGCAAAAACCATTAGGCCTTCTTGCTGAAACCTCCTCGCAAGTGCATGTCCGATGCCATGCCTGCTGCAGCCAGTGATGAGAACGGATACTGGCGGTTGGACTGTCATCGTATTTTCTGTATAAACAAAAGCAATTTTGTGAATGGTCGGATAGCATAATGGAGCACACTTCGATATTCTTAATGAGTATCACTGGCGGGTCGATCATCCGCGGCCGCGGCCCCGGTGTTCATAGACTGCTTGTGGTTGGACGATGCCGTCTGGCTATCATGCAGTACTAGTCTGCATGTCCTCTGCATTATGAGGTATTTTCTGCCATGGTGGGTTACACCCCGGGTGTTACGAATCCGTTACTATAAGGGGCTGCACGCATACACATGCAAGTCGACTCTATATCCAATCAAAACATGAAACACCAACGCGGGAGAGGCGCTCAATAATGTTTCACTAGCCCGCCATAACCATCCACAACATTATGGACTCATTTTCCTGGGTCGATTCAACCATAAAAATTCCACAATCTGCAATTGACTAGACTAGTGCAGCTCTAGGCTACCCAATCTAGATACATGCAGAGAACCATCCACAAATCCAACTCCTCCGATCATCCGACAGCCTGATTCAGATAGGAGAGTACAGACCCCGCGTAACCGCCGGCTGCAGATAGTGACCCCATCCCTCCGTGACAACCTCCCCTGCCTCCTTACCCTGGCCATCCAGAATCTCCAGCTGACCCTCCACCCACGCCGCGTTGTTCTCCACCTTCGTGGCCCTCGCTTTAAGCACGTAGAACGATTCTGTTGGGGCCGCCTTGCGATATTCCATATTTAATCCAAGAGTAACGGCGACGCGCTTGGGCAGCGCCGCACTAGCACAACCGGCCATCCCTTCGTCCATGATCGTCGCCAGCGCTCCGCCATGAACCATGCCAGGGTAGCCGGCCAAACCCGCCCCGAGGTAGAGGATCAGATAGAACGATCTTCCTCCTTTTTGGTGGAAGGCCAGCGGGCGGACCGCAAGTTTGTTGGGACCCAGGAGACTGCCCACGGTGAACATCTCGGACTCCATGAATTTGGGGACGTTCTGGTAATATCTTGACTCGGATAGGCCCTCTGAGCGGAGGGTTTTGGTCAAGGCATGCTGCTGCAGCTGGTCTTCGATTGAGATGACGCTTGATGCCATGTTTTCTGGTTTGAAGTTTAGAGAACTAACTAGATTGGTATGAAGTTTGTTCGTGACGATGAAGAGGAAGAAGAATGAAGTAGGGTGGGATATAAAAACCCGGGAAGAAACGGCTGAAGACAATGGGTAGTCCACTATGACGTGACAGACCAGGCGAATTTGTGACAAAAACAATGCAATAGGCCTATCTAAGCCCACCAAAGAACAGGCTGTTCAAAGATATTAAATGAAACAAAGTCAAAAAATCCTTCGGAACTCAAAAGTTAGAAAGCATTTAGAGGTGTTGATCTTGACTCTGGGTTTAAACTGTGTCGGAAAACAACCCTAATCTACTTCGAGGCAATCCGTGGAATGAAGGAGTCTAAATCAATGTAACAAACCTTCATCTGGCCACGTAAGCGTAGTTTGGGAACTGAGCTGCGAAGCTGATATGTAATTCGCCTCTCTGGTAGGTTGCTCATGGCCCCAGTATGACGTACCATGATATCAGATTGGTTTATTGAACTCTCACGGTGTTTGAAGTGAGATGGCCTCATTTGATCTCCAATTGTGGTGGCGATATGTATATGTCTGTGGACAGAAAGAGTAACAGAGGAGATGGAGAAACAATGGACGAACATTATAAAAGAGTGGACTATTCAGGTCATCAGATGGCATGAGAACAAGCATCGAATCACTCACAAAACCGAACAGTCTTTCACCAAGACAAAGTTAAGCCTACCATGGAGTTTGAACAGTGCAAGCAGCAGCCCATTGCCATTGTTGGTATGGCATGTCGCTTGCCTGGCGATGTCACGAACCCGCGCAAGTTGTGGGACTTGCTGTCTGAAGGCCGCAATTGCTGGTCTCAGTTTCCAGAGAGCCGCTTTCAGGAAAAGCCCTTCTTTCACCCTGACAGCAAGCAAAATGGAGCGGTAAGTACTGCTACAATTCCGTTAGAATTGAGCTTACACTTTCGATAGTTCCATACCCAGGGTGGCCATTTCCTCGAAGAGGATATCTCGCGCTTTGATGCCCCGTTCTTCAACATCAGTCCGGCGGAGGCGAAGGTGACTTTCAAACGGTAGCACGGGGAGTATATACCAAATAGACTAACACAATACAGGCCATGGACCCTCAGATTCGACTACTACTGGAATCCGCCTATGAAGCCTTTGAAAACAGTGGGTCTTTCAACCAATCATCCGTTTTACCCGGGGCTGACAGCCAGCTTGTAGGTGGCATGACCTTAAACCAACTCCGTGGCACAGAGACAGGCGCTTATGTGGCAATGTACAATCGTGATTATGAGAAAATTCTTATGCGCGACCCCGAAGACCTTCCCTTTTACTTCCAGACTGGTAATGGAGAGGCCATGTATGCAAACCGACTCTCATATTTCTTCGACCTGCATGGGCCCTCCTTCACCCTAGACACGGGCTGCAGTGGTGGCCTCGTGGCATTACATCAGGCGTGCCAAAGCATCCGCGACGGCGAAAGTAGCCAAGCCATTGTTGGAGCACCCAATTTGATCTTGGATCCTGCAAGCATGATTGGTCCTAGTTTTCTTCAATTCTATGCAGCAGACGGTCGGAGCAAGTCATTCGATAACTGCGCTGATGGATACGGGCGTGGCGAAGGTATATGTTCGTTGGTTCTGAAGTCCCTGTCAGCGGCCATCGCAGATGGCGACCCTGTCCGCGCTGTCATCAGGAGTTCAGTCACCAACCAGGATGGTCGCACCGCAGGAATCACCGTTCCCAGCGGAGAGGCCCAGAACACTCTTATACGTGCTGCATACGCTGCAGCTGGACTGGATCCAGCTGATACTAGCTACGTGGAGACACATGGTTCAGGTACCGCCGTCGGAGACATCACGGAAAGTCACTCTATTGGAGCAGTCATCGGCAAGGCTAGAGAAGCTCAAGGCCGCGGTCCAGTGATCATGGGCTCCATCAAAGCCAATGTTGGTCATTTGGAAAACGCCAGTGGCCTGGCCGGCGTGATTGAAGCGGTGCTGGTTTTGGCCAACAGGAAAATTCCACCAGCTGTGGGCATGCAGCGTCCAAGCCAGGACATCCAATGGAAAGAATGGAATGTGGATATTACAACTCAGCCTCGAGAGCTGGACTACTCACAGGTCTCTGTGAATAGCTTTGGATTTGGTGGCACCAACGTCCATTTAATCCTTGACAGATCACACGAGACGGAGCATTCTTGTGATTCCTCAGATGGCCACTCTGGATCCCTTGTATTTGTTCTGTCGGCTCGTTCGAGTGGATCCGCGCGTCTCAAAGCTGAGCAGTTACTGGAATATCTGGAGCATGTTGATTCAGATGGAGCAAGCAGCTTCCTGAGCTCTCTGGCATATACGCTCTCTGCTCGTCGCTCGCTATTTTCCTGGAAAGCTGCTGCTGTAGCTAGCTCGATGGCACAACTTCGTGAGCGCTTACATTCTATCAACTATTCGCACCATAAAGAGCCACCTCGGATCGGATTTGTCTTTACCGGCCAGGGAGCGCAATGGGCTACGATGGGCAGAGGCCTTTGGGAAAACAGCGCAGTGTTCCGTGGCTCCATTGCAGCAGCCGAGAAATGTCTCATCGACCTGGGTGTCAATTGGAAGCTCACCGACGAGCTATGGAAGCCCGCCAATGTGACAGGACTTAATAGCGCAGTTATTGCGCAGCCGGCGTGTACAGCAATTCAGCTGGCATTGGTTGACCTGCTGGCGTCCTGGAACATCTACCCTACCGCTGTGACCGGCCACTCGAGTGGCGAGATTGCCGCCGCCTATGCCTGCAAAGCAATCTCGTTCCGCGACGCGGTCCTTTCTGCGTACGCGCGAGGCTGTGCGGCGGGTCAGATTGCTGTAGATAAGAGTGTCAGTGGTGCCATGATTGCTGTTGGCTTGGGACCGCATGACGTGCAGCCTTATATCTCTGCCTCTTCCGAATGTGACGGTCTTGTAGCAGTCGCCTGCATCAATAGTCCAGAAGCGGTCACGGTCTCCGGCGATAAAGCTGCTGTCGACATCTTGGAAGGGAAACTGCAGCATGATGGCATCTTCTATCGTCGACTGCCAGTGGATGTAGCCTATCATTCGTACCACATGATGCGAGTTGCAGGTGAATATCACGATGCTCTTGCGACTATGGAAAAAGCACTTTCCAATCCAGCAATATCGTTTTACTCGAGCGTGTCCGATAAACTGATTGACGGAACCGAGCTCGGTCCTCAGTACTGGGTGCACAATCTTGTCTCGCCTGTTCTTTTCTCGAGTGCGCTAGAGAAGTTGGTATCCTCAACGGAACCCCAGGTGTTGGTTGAGATCGGCCCGCATGCAGCATTGAAAGGCCCAGTGAAGCAGATCCTCAAGGCTGGGGCGAAAGAGGTCCCCTATACTTTTACTCTGCTCCGCAACCAGCCCGCTGTTCAATGCCTGACTGAACTTGCTGCGCAGCTATTCTCTCACGGTGCGGAAATCGACATTGACAAGGTGAATTCCATGTCGACTTCCACACAAAACCGTACATGTCTTGAAGACCTTCCTACTTATCCATGGGATCATTCTTTGGCCTTCTGGCATGAGAGTCGACTGAGCCGCAACTATAGGAACCGGGCGGAGCCACCGCACAGTCTCCTCGGAGTCCCCAGTACAGAATCGAGCTGGTTGGAACCTCGATGGCGGAACCATATTAGTCTCGCTTCGCATCCATGGCTGGCTGGCCATCGGATTCAAGGGGACGTGGTCTTCCCTGCAGCAGCTTTCATGGCAATGGCCTTTGAAGCAGGATACAAGTTGGCGATACGGCAGCTCGGGGGGCGCCAACGTGAGCCGGAGTGTTCTATTGAACTAAGCCATGTCTCGATCAGTAACAGTTTGACTATTCCAAGCTCCGGGTCGGTTGAGCTTATGTTTATCCTACGACCAGCGACGGAACTCGGTGGACGGGACCTCGCGCGCCGCCAGGAGTTCGTCGTCTACTCCTCCTCCGACGCAGTGAACGTGGTAGAACACTGCCGTGGATTCGTGAAAGTTGGTTTCGACGACGTCATGTCATCGGTGAGCTTATTGGAAACTCAATTTGATAAAGCCACGCTACCTACCGTTCGGCTTGACGGATGGTATAATAATTTGAGGCAAGTCGGCAACGAGTATACCGATCTATTCAAACGACTGGCTACGGCAACAGCCGGTCGTGGATATTCCAGCGCTACGATAACGTCTTTTCCACCTTCGCGAGAATATAATGCTAGCCTTCACCCTGCTACTTTGGATCTGTGTCTGCAGACAATGCTTGTAGCCATAGACTCGATGGACCCTATCCGGGGCCCTATCATGCCAACCTTTATAGAAAAAGCCTCTGTGAGTGTCGGTGGTCGATTCAACAGCCAAAGCAGCATGCGGGTCTCTTCCAAGGTGAAGAAGGTATCTGAGCAGAAGCTTTCTGCCCATATCGAGGGCACCAAGGCCGATGAAAATGGAGAGAACGCAGCGCTAGCCTTCTCCTTCCAAGGCTTGGAAGCCACGTCACTTAGCCTTCCTAATAAAGAGATTCAGGAGGGATCTGACCAGGTGAAGGCCTGTCAGAAGCTTGTCATGATGCTCGACCCGGACTACCTGACGAACTCAGCGGTCAATAAAATCTGTAATGAGCCCCTGCCTCCGGTATCTGTGCAAGCTAAACTAGCAAATCTGCGTGATGCCTGTCGCTTTTATGCGCGAGCGGCCGTTAAGGAGATATCCGACGATGATGTGAAGCGCATGACAGATTTCAGGAAGCAGTACATGAACTGGCTACGGAAACAAGCCGATTTGTGTCCACATGATGTTTCAACAGACCTACTGAAGAAATTGAGAACGTCTGACGCAGAAGAACAAATGGTCTGTCGCATAGGGGATAGTTTGACAGCCATTCTGAAGGACGTTCAGGATCCTCTATCCTTGATGGTGGAGGATAACCTTCTCTATCGCCATTATGAGGACGACCAAAGTATGCAAAGATGTGCCATTCAAGCTGCGGAGTTCGCCCGCCTTCTTGCCTTGAAGTCCCCAGGCCTGCGCATTCTCGAGATTGGTGCCGGGACAGGAGGAGCCACACTTCCTGTGTTGGAAGCGCTGAGCAGGTCGGGTCAAGTTCTATGCTCTCATTATCGCTTCACCGATATCTCCGTTGGTTTCTTCGGTAATGCAGAGAAGAAGCTGGAAAGGTGGCACGGGCTCGTTCAATACCAGAAGCTGGACATTGAAACCGATCCAGCCCAACAAGGCTTTGAGCCGGCGGACTATGACCTCGTGATCGCGGCGAACGTTCTTCACGCTACCACCTATATTGACAAGACATTAGAAAATGTGCGGCAATTGCTGAAGCCGGGAGGAAAGTTACTGCTACTCGAAAGCACACAACCGACTGTCCATATCTCATTCGTCTTCGGCCCACTCCCGGGTTGGTGGTTAGGATCGACGCAGCGTAACAAAGACAGTCCATTGCTAAACGAGCAAGAATGGAACCATACTCTCACAGGATTGGGATTCAGTGGCGTGGACTCGATTCTACACTCGTATCCAAACGTGGAAGATCAAGCTGATAGTTTGATTGTCTCCACCGCCAGGCCCGATGAGAGGCGATCAATTGAGGCGGCCAAGTTAGCACTCGTTTTGACACGCGGTCAGTTACTACAGCAAGATCAGAGCCTCGGCTACCAGACTGCCCAGCACATCTCTTCCAAGTTGTCTACCACCTCAGTCGAGATTCTCTCTCTCGGGGATAATCGGCTACAAGATCGAGCGTGCATCATGTTGGCAGATTTGGATGAGCCGTTGCTGAGCAATTTAGAGCAAAAGCTTTTTGACGACTTAAAGCACACTCTGGAGAAAGCATCTGAACTGGTTTGGGTGACGCGAGGAGCGACTGATCAAAGCCACAATCCGAAGTCGAGTTTAGCTCCAGGGCTAGTTCGAGTGCTGAGAAATGAAAATCCTCATGTCCCGATCGCCATCATCGACCTTGATCCAGAAAGTCAGACACTGCCAGAGGAAATAGCAGCAAAGGTTTGCATCTTCATGCACGGATATAGCTCCAGCCCACGGGGTGGTGATATGGAATGGTGCGAGCGCAACGGGAATTGGTTTGTTCCTCGTTTGGTCGAGGACACGGCTACGACGGATTTTGTTCGTTCCCATTCTACGACCTCCCAACCCAATGTGGCTGAGCTGGAGCCTTTCTATCAAGAAGGTCGACCCCTACGTCTAAGCGCAAGACATACAGCGGGCTTGCAGGGAATATCATTCACTGATAATCCCGATCTCGAGGCCCCTCTTTCTGGGGACGAAATTGAGATTGAGGTCAAGGCATCCGGTGTTAACTTCCGTGATATTATGGTATCTCTGGGGCAAATAGCAGACGAAAATGTTGCAGAGATCGCTGGTGTAGTCACAAAGGTTAGACGAGATTCGCAACTCGAATTCGCGGAGGGAGATAGGGTTTACACATGGCACGTGCCTCGATTTGCCAGCCACGTTCGATGTCCCTCGTTGAACGTCCAGCGCATTCCAGAGGGCTTCTCCTTCGAACAAGCAGCATCTATCCCTATCATCTACTGTACAGCTTATCACTCTCTCGTAACTGTGGCGCAACTGCGTCAAGGCGACACCATATTGATACATTCCGGTGCCGGAGGAGTCGGTCAAGCCGCTATCATTCTTGCGCAGTACCTGGGTGCAACGGTATTCACGACCGTTAGCTCGGACATGAAGAAGCAGCTGCTTATTGAGCAGTACGCCCTTCCCGAGTCTCATATCTTTTCCAGTCGGTCGACCAGATTTGTTAGCGAGATCCATGCAGTCACCAAAGGTCGAGGCGTGGATGTTGTTCTAAACGCTCTATCGGGTGCTTATTTGCAGGGCTCTCTTAACGCATTGGCTCCTCTAGGCCGATTTGTGGAGATTGGAAAGAGCGATATTCTGGCTCATGCTCGCCTTGACATGAGCATCTTCTCTCGCGCAACATCAATCTCAGCCGTGGATCTGGTTCAGCTGATGCGAGAAAAGCCGCAGTACATGGCAGATGCCTTTGCTCGGGTGAACCAGATGTTAGCTGGACATCAAATCAAGCCTGTTCATCCTCTCAACTCTTTCCCCATTTCGGAGTTAGAGCAGGTATTCCGGTCGATGCAAAAGGGGAAGCATGTGGGCAAGCTGGTCGTTACGCATGGTCGCGACGACGAAGTCAGGGTTTTACCACGGGCATCTCCTGTTGTCC
>JAPDKQ010000241.1:0-15271 GCA_027569665.1 Aspergillus bridgeri | reverse complement strand
CAAACCTCATATCGGTGCTCCAGCTTCTCAAACAAGGAGCCAAAGTCGAATTCTCGAGCCAAGGGGCTAGAATTCGCAACAGGTCAAACGGAAAGAACCTATACACTGCCAGCCAGTATCATGGAGTCTACGCACTCGATCTATGGACTAATCTTACCTTTCCCGCCTACCATGTCAGTCCGCAAATGACTCTGTGGCATAACCGGCTGGCTCACCTGAGCGACGCAAATCTACAACGGCTTAAGAAGCAGGCCCACGGCATCCAGGACATGGAACCACGTCAGCCATGCAACCCATGCCTCCAGGGACGAATGATTGAAAAGCCTCACAACCGGTCAGGACGCAGCAAAAAAGGGGAATATCCAATGGAACTCCTCCATATTGACGTTGCAGGGCCATTTGATGAGGGCCTTGACGGCAGTCGGTACTGGCTCACCATAGTTGACGATTTCACTGGCTGGGTCGAGATCATCCCAATCCCACGGCGACAAGAATTCGTTGTGGAATCACTGCGGTTCTTTCTCGACCATAACGAACGCCCTGAACGAAAATGTAGACGAATACGGCTCGACCGGATCCCGGAGCAAGTGGGGGAAGAGATGAAGTTCACTGTTCTCGCGGGCAATCCAAGCCGAGGTCACAGGCATTGATCAACACCAGCAGAATGGGACTGCTAAAAGGGCCCATAAGATAATCTACGATCGAGTTGGCCCTACGCTCGCACATGCGAGACTACCACCGAAATTCTGGCCGGAAATTGCGCGAACCGCAGCCTTTTTGTCCAATCGGTCGCCCTCATCCAAACTCAACTTGACTCCATATCAAGCGTGGTACGGTGACAAGCCGGACTTATCGCGACTCCGAGTGATCGGACCCAAAGGAGAGTACTTGATCCCCCCCAAGCTGAGAAAGAAGCTTACAGGGCCAAGAACAAGGCCATGCATCCTACTAGGCTACGAGGGAAATACCAACTACCGTATCCTGCTGGAAAACGGACGAATTGTTGGGACCCCAAATGCTGAATTTCATGAAGTCCTTACAGCTCCTTCCACACAGACTATAGAAGATGTGGTCGCCAGACGAGACGGCTTACCTGGGGCAACGGCTGCTGCCGCAGGGGGGAGTGAGACGGTGGGACTAGTAAACCAACCGTCGGTAGGCATACGGCAAGCATCCGTGCCCGGCTCTGGGCGCCAATTATCAGTGGCACCCCCAGAGCGAGCCCTACCTAAGTCGAGGAAAGATATCTCGCACATACTGCCTTTACTCACGAGTGCTAAACCAGTCGAGTAACTCGCAAACACCGGCGTCGTCTCAACCGAGTAACGAAGACTCGCAGCCACCCGTTGCTGTACAGGGAGACCGGACCTTGTCGTCTGCATGGCGTGACGATACCTTTGGATCATTTCCAGATGATTTACAGGACATCTTCCAAAGAAATGACTCACCACCCGGCGGCGACCAGCAACAAGACGACGCTCAACAAGGTCAAGTTTCAGGAGATTGGCAACGATATCCAGAACTCCAATATGACCGCCCAATTCATGAAGTGCGACAAGAAGCACTAGAACACCACCCTGAACTCAAAATTCGCGCTCCGCAGGTCACACTAGACATATTTAGTGACAGCGAAGAAGAGCTTGCGTTAATGAATCTACCTCAAGAAAACCTCATCCCAACGTTCTTAACAGTGGCTGCAAAGGAAACAGAACCTTTTGAGCCAAAAACCCTGCATCAAGCGAAGAATGACGCGAACTGGCTTGAATGGGAAAGACCAATGCTTGAAGAAGTGAACTCGCTCCAGCAAAACAAAACATGGGCGCTTGTTGATCCTCCCAAAGATCGGCGGACCCTTGGCGGAAAATGGGTCTTTAAAGTCAAACGAGGACCGCACGGCGAAGTCATCCGCTATAAATGCCGATGGGTAGTGAGAGGCTTTATACAAGAAGAAGGGATTGACTATGACGAAACTTTTGCTTCAGTTGTTAAGCCAATGAGCTATAAAGCTCTATTCGCAATCGTGGCGGCCCTAGATCTCGAGATCGAGCAAATGGATGTCAAAACGGCATTCCTGTATAGGTACATAGACCACGAGATCTACGTTGAACAGCCTCACCACATGAGCGACGGCACATCTAAGGTATGCAAACTTCGAAAGGCACTGTATGGCCTCAAACAAGCTCCTCGGATTTGGTACCAGACCCTTACAAATTTCCTACGGAACCTCGGTTTCGAGCCAATCAGCGCTGATCTTGGAACCTTTGTCCGGAGCAATATGTACATTGCGGTGTACGTCGACGATCTCCTGATCGTAGGGCCAAGTACTGTAGAAATAAAGAAGATCAAGCGGAGCCTCAGAAACCGCTTCCAAATGACAGATCTAGGACCATGCAGTTACTATCTCGGAATTTCCGTTCAGCGAGACCGCCAAAACAGGATGCTGTACCTTAGTTAAGAAGCATATATCAACAAGGTCGCTCACCAGTTTGGAATCAGCAACGGCGCTCCCGTCGGCACACCGATAGAAACCTCACCACTTCCAGAGAACAGTCCGGGATACAGCTGTCCTCCAGATCAAAGAGTCACATACCAACGCATTGTCGGATCTCTGATGTACATTATGCTTGGAACTAGGGGGGACGTCGCGTATGCCGTCTCCATGGCGAGCAGGTACCTAGCAAATCCCGGATCGCAACACATGAAACTGGCTCGACGCATCCTGCGGTATCTCAACGGCACAAAAGGCCTCAGGCTCACATACAAGGGTCATCCCCAGATGCTGAAAGGCTTTACTGACGTAGACTGGGGTGGATGCCGCGGCACCAGACGTTCAACCGCCGGATATCTCTTCAATATCGGGAGTGGAGCAATCAGTTGGCAATCGAAGCGCCAAAGCGTCGTTGCTCTCTCAACCTCTGAAGCTGAATTCCTAGGCCAGACACAAGCAACTAAAGAAGCAATCTGGCTGAGAAGACTTCTCAATGAGTTAAACACGAGCCAAGGTAAAGCTGCAACGATCATCTGTGGTGACAACCAAGGAGCCATCGCCCTGTCATCGAACCCGCAATATCATTCCCGCACGAAGCATATGGAAATTCAACGCAAGTGGCAAGGAGAGGTCCAAGACCTTGGAGCAGTGGAGCTGAAGTACATCCCAACTATCGAGCAAGTTGCCGATGGGTTCACAAAGCCTCTTGCGCGAGAACGATTTGAATGGTTTCGGAGAGGGCTTGGCATTGAGTGATACCGCCCGGCTTACGGGGAGAGATTAAGCCATACGGGTACCCTTTCCTTCTTTTCCTTTTAAAAGGTTTTTGGAGGTTTTAATGGGGCCCTTCACCACCGTGATGGATGGTCGCTGGCACCATTTACGGTGGTTGCCATCGAGTGGGAGTGTTGAGTATCACGGTGGCTGTGCTGAAGATATGGTGGCTGAATCATGTGGCAGGGATTCGGAATGGATATATATATGAGGCATCCCGCCCCTATAGAAGCTAACAAACATAAGAATCAACCTTACCTTACTTCAACACTCCATATGAGATCCCCGAAATAAATTGGTTTTGGCCGGTGAATTGGCCGTCCAGTGAAGAAGCTGTTAGTTACCCGTCGAGCTTAGAATTACCCACCCGCCGGGCATTGTGCTACGACGCCGATCGGCAACCTCGAAAACCGTCCTTTGTGTGTCTGCCTCAGAGCAGAACCGTACTTGATCTTTCAATGCTTTCCCGTTGAAAGGGTCTGTTGACAAGATGTGCATTAGGGACAAGGAAATGCCCTTCGCTGAATATCAGGATACATGATAGTATATGATGAGATTAGACCGCAACACCAGGGCCTTAAACCTATGAGAGAACGGGTTAATTTGGTAAGCGAGCCAACTTCCTCACGTTTTGCCCACGTCGAAAACCTCGCTCAATCACCACATATGCGTCCAAAAGCGCGTCAAAATAGATCTACCATATGCAGTAGAGCAGGAGGGGACAGATTTTTTATCAATTCTGGCTATCAAATGAAGAGACTACGCAAATTGCAAAAGCAGCATTAGAAGCGGTTAGGGCATATTCCTAGAGGCCTTCCTCTCTTACGAAAGCTGCACTAGATCAACTCATTGAAGGGTGTGAAATAGCGATGAATAGTAATGAATACCGCTATCCTGTTAACACATAAAAACCATGATTTACGAGCTGTACATGAGAAGCAGTTTCAAAAGCGAAAACAACCTACTAAACCGCTAGCTACTACAGAAAAACCTTCGATCCAGGAGGCCAGAAACAATTTCAGCAGGAGAATAAGACATCTTAAAGCTCACGACTCTGCGTCTAGAGATACAAGACTTTCTGCAGGGGACCACATGTACGGGTGCCACTATGCTGCAGTGAATATCATAGTCTAGATCAAGGACGGTGACAATGTCCCAGTCTAGTTCCTAATCAATTCTTCTATAAAAATGCAATTTCTTTGCTGATAAAGGCCCTAGAATCTTACCCGGTGGTAGAAATCGGATGGCGGTGCCTCAATTACGTTACAGAAGTTTAAGTGTAGGAATATTTCATGCTGTACATACGAAAGGGCGGTTTTAATTGAACTCGTCATCGTGCAGCTGCTTAGTTACATGTTGTATTTTAGATCTTCTTAGGAACAGATATGCAATATTCTTAAACTATAAACGAATGGATACGGGATTTGGCAGATCTTTGCTTCCAGGGCCATCAGGTGATGGACAAGTACTGGTCCCCAGCACCGCGTAGAGGTGTCTGCCTTTCGCTGAGGGGGGTGCATCGTAGTGATGGTCCAGGGCACAGGTTATACAACATAGGGCCCAAGGCCATGTCAGGGACAGATACGACACAGTAGCTCCATTCCTGTGAAGGTTGCAAAAAGCAAAAACAGCAATCCGCAAGGACATCCCGCAAAGACACTTTTGTGCTTGGCACATTCAGTGAATGAGGCCAGGAAGCTTGGCTCTGAAATCAACAGAACTGGGTGGGTGGCACCGGCCTTATATCTCCAGTCCTTCCGGTGAACCAGCAAGACCAACTGTGCAGCGCTAGTTCCCAGCCCTCCTCAATCGAAGCAGGCGTGCATGTCATGGAGCAGGAACACAAACAGCCTTTCAGGTTCAGCACAAAACCTTTAGCCGTCTCCACTGGGCATCTCCGGATCCAAGTGCCCAGAGACGGACGATGGCTGGAGGATCACTGGCTGTCAACCGACCATGGCCAACTTGCGACTCAATGGTCAAAGGTGATCGAAAGTTCCCCACTATACAAGTCGATTCGGTCATAAGGGCCATGGTGGGCATGGCATGGTGGGCATCTTCAAGTCCACGACGAGTTATTCCCAGATTGTCCCAGGGCTATGATGCTCGAAACCTGGGCAAAACTTTTTGGATCATCCGTCCCGGTTATGGGAATGGAGGCCTCCGGCCCAGAGGCCGGGGAAAAGGGCGAGTACAAGTTGTCTAAGTGAATGCAATGACGATGTAATAGTTTACTACGCCTTTGCTCGCGTCTACGGTATGGTCCAATGTTCGAATAGTTATCATCCGTTCTACAACATCCATAACCACTATATACTGCACTTCGCATAAGTCCTTGACGGACGCTCGTGGACACTGCTACTGTCAGTATATATATTATCAGCAAAGGAGAGTGGCTGACTTCGTAAACTCCTTTTGCGTGTTCTCCCATAAGGCACCTAGATTTACACCGATCCACGAGATGGTAACTCTGACGAAACTGCATTCATACTACTTACTAGCCAGAGACACGGTAGACTGTGGTGGTCGACTGCATGGTGGGCATGTGGATGCGCCTGGGAAAGATTCATCGCAATGTCAGGACCGATGCGTCATTTCCGGTTCAGTTTTTAGCTGCCAGCCACAAGCCATCTTAGCTAGTCTCATTATGAGGCCAGCCGGCTGGTCATCAGTGGCGGCCAACTTGTCCGTGCGAGCGTTTAAACGTGTTACGGAAACACTATATTATCCATTCCGCCTTGGCGTGCGGGGATATCTTACCTTGGTGTTTCCCCAATGTCTTCAAGGTAGAAGAAGCACCCAGAGGAGCCAGCGGGCCCCCAAGATCTCGTTTAGATAGGAATATATTGATTCCTGGTGTTTCCACCGATGACATCCACATCCTAGTTGAGCGACACGATGAGCCTGTAGCCGATTGATAACTCCCTGCGCCCCGTTTCCCCTGAATTCCACAACAACCCCAAACGCGTCGCCACCAACGGAGTGCGATCTTATCGACGTAGCCTTATCTAACCGCTCCGGGGCCCCGCGGATGCCGTCGGCCGAGCAATACCCGACCAACAACGTCTTTTATATTCCGTCTATCCTCAATGGTCAAGATTTTTAGGCAAGGACAGTAGCTCATTCACAATCCCAATAGTCAGTCACAATGGCACGCGACGATATTGTTGTTCTAGGGTATCCCACCCCCAACCCCCAACCTCAGCCCAGTAAATCGCCACTGACTCATACCTTCCAGTGCGGGTATCATCGGCTTAAGTGTCGCGTTGGAATTATCCAAGGGTGGCTACGGCCAGCATGTCACGGTGGTGGCAGAGCATCATCCAGGCGATATGGATGTGAACTACACGTCTCCTTGGTGCGTGGTTTATCCCACAAGTGCCCTAGTGGATGTGGATATATCTGACGTTTTCCAGGGCCGGAGGAAACTTCTCCGGTATATCGGGCAGTGATAAAAACGCCTTGCGCTGGGATCGACTCGGGTACTTGGCTATGATGGACTTGATAGAGAGAGGCACCGAAGAGGCGCTGTACTTGTCGAAGACCGAATCAACGGAATATTGGGATGAGTTGCCCCCGAGCGATAAGATACAGAGTATTATCCAGTACCTGCGCGACGTAAGTCTCCAATAATGATTAATCGCACGGTAAAGAATATTAACCATCCTCCAGCCTGTCGAAATCCCCGAACACGAACTCCCTCCCGGAGTATCCTTCGGCTTGCGATTCACGACCATAACGATCAACGCTCCGGCTCATTGCCAGCATCTCCAGTCTCTCTTGGCCAAGCCGCAATATGGAAGCGTGCAGTTCGAGCGCCGCAAGATTGCATCTCTGCCTGACGCGTTCATCTCGCCTTCTACGAAGGTCGTGTTCAACTGTATCGGCAACGCGGCTGCCACATTTCCCGGGGTGAGTGATCCCAAATGCTACCCGACCCGGGGACAGATTGTGATGGTAAAGGCGCCTTCTGTAACGCAGAATACGATGCGTCATGGGAAAGACTACGAGACGTATATTATTCCGAGACCGAACTCGGACAACACGGTCATTCTGGGTGGATACATGCAGAAAGACAATTGGGATAGACAGGTGAAGCCGCACGAGTCGGAGTCAATTTTGCAGAGGACCGAGGAGTTACTTCCCGTGTTGAAGAATGGGGAGACGAAGATATTAGGAGAGGCGGTGGGATTCCGGCCGTCGAGGGAAGGCGGAGCAAGGGTGGAGTTGGAACAGATAAAAGGTGGTGGGAAGATCGTGGTGCATAATTACGGGGCTGGAGGAACGGGGTTCCAGGCAGGGTTGGGGATGGCGATGGATGCGATTGCTTTGGCTGATGGGAAGCTGAGGGAAATCAAGACCAAGAGTAGACTGTAAGTGACTAATATAGTAACTACCTTTATTTGAAACCTGTATATATTGCAGTTCCGTGATTGAAGCAGTGTATGTCAATGAGCATCGTCTGATAAGCAGGGGCGAACTCTAGTAGGAAGAGGAATAAACAGAATAGATTGTAGATATTGAGCTTGGGCCTTAATTTGTCTGTTTAACAGTGCATACATAGACCAGGGGTCTTTGTATACGTAGTGGTTTGATGTGTCTAATTTCAGTATATATAGGCAGGGAGCCACTGCTGTAGTAGAAAGACCTTGTGGTAGGTGGCTCGACAGGCTGAGGCTGCCATCCTATTGAGCGCTCCAGCCGATGAGATGTAAGTACGGTATGCGGAGAAAGATGGCTTTATCGATGGGCATGAGCTACTACCCAGGATACTAATGATACAAAATGCTTCAGAAAAGGGACAAGAAAAGGCCAGTTAGTCGATAATCATGCCAACACAGGCCCGCTTCCATCAATCCACGCCTTATACTTGGCCCGGTCATTGCTGTATACGGCCTGCAATGCGGTAGACCAGCTTCCACAACAGAGTCATCTTGCGCGGTGACGCTTGGAATGAGGACAGATGCCAGCCTAGCCCTTTTACGCCTATCCCTGGATGGACAGTTAATATTGACCGGCATACATAGATTGCGAAGGTCTTACCATAGGACCAACTGGACCGGTACTTACGGCCGAAATGCCGTGCTATTGTTGTGTGTTTGTATTGAGAGAGGCCGTCGTCGGCACAATATTGCGGTGATGCATAGCTTTTTTGCTGTGGGCAGAAGACGGGGTAGTCTGTTCCGGCACCTCATCCCCCTCCTGCTCACTGTGCATGTGTGGCAAGCAGACAGAAAGAGAGGATGTTTCTCCACGCCGTTGTTTCCGGGCCGTCTTCGCAGTCTTCGCCGTATTGCTCTTCAAGTTCGATCCTCTCTTGTTGAGTGGACGGTGCCGCTTGATCCCTTTCCTTAAATTCTGCAACTTTGACTGCATAGCTTCGCCTGATCTAGGCTTGCAGGTAACCGAATATTGGTGGGCTCGCTCTTCCCATGTCAGGTTTGAGTGTTGGGCCACCCAACACGGGAGCTTGGCCTCCTCACCCGGGGTCTATGCGCGGTAGCCTTTCTTGCTCATTATGGGGATAAGGTGTCAAAGATATAGGAGATGAGAGAACTGCTGGATAATCAGCCAAATAAACAGCAGTATCACTGACGATGAAAGAGAAGGCCAGGGAAATATACTGTGGGCTTAATTGCGCGGGAAAGAGGGATCTGGCGGTTCAAATAACGCCCTGTGAAAGTAACCACCACTGTGGATGATGATAATGGGAAACTCGCAGTGGGCATTTCCGGTTTGTCCCGATCAATGTCCATTTGCACAAGACCCAGTCCCACCCGAATTTATCAACCGAAGATTTGATGAACTTAACTACACCGTAATTAAGGTTCAAATTCACCTGAAATACCTTTAGTCTACAGCTGCGGGAGTATCCAGTTGGGTTTATCTAATAGCTGGGTCATAACTTTAGACACAAGGCGATACAGCCGTTGTAAGGGGGTGGCCGAACCTGCAAGGGGAATAGGACAGAGGGAACGATATGGGAATTCGCTGCCTTGCCAAATGAAACCTCTCAAGCCAACATAGTCGCTTGTAAGAAGTGAGCAAAAACCGAACCTGCCCTGCTCCCGTGCTCCCGTGCTCCCCGACCATCATTTATGTGGGTCAACGCTGGGGATTATGCCATCGACAAACCTGCCTTTTATTCGTCTCTCTGATTGCGTTCCTCTTTGACCAAAGGGGCCAGGGCACTGGACTGTCTGCAACCTGTGGCTGGCAGATGGCTTCCCCCGATGGGCCCTATCCGGGCAATGAATGCTGCTAAAACCTTCCGCTTGTACCCGCAACACATCATAGATTTAACCACCGCTAGAATAGTTGCTATTCTCTCCTCTGGCTGATTGCGACAATAGGGTTTTCTTATACATGTGCGAAAATACGTGTAAATGAGCGCACACAAGGTGGGCTCAGCTTGTGTTTGCCGAATGGATTATTGATGGGTTGCGATTGCGAGGGTGTGACGCTGAGTGGTTCCGCAGCTGTCTCGCGATGACGCGCTAGCGAGTCAGCTCCTGGGCCTCGAACATCTCTCGACCACTTTTAGCCAGATCGAACCAGGCAAAAGATTGCGAGGCTCGTTTATCCATAGGGGCTCTGGAGAAGCTGTTTCGAAGACCGTGATACTGCTAAATTTATCTAGATATCTACCAGCTCAATGACTTACAAAAGAACAAGCTTCCTGGTAAGTGAGGGTGTCGAATTAAGCTCATGCGATGGATGCTCTCGTATGCAGCGCTTGGCTCTGCCGAGACACGGGCAATAAAGGCGCAGACAGCGGTGCCAGGCTCGGCTTTGGCAATGGATCGAACCCCATTGATCTGATGAGATAAGACCCTGCGCGGAACACTGGATACCTATCATGTGCGCATGATGGGCATGGAAAATGGACGGTGATCAATCACGGCCGGGTTTCTCGGGTATGTGTCGCTGTAAAAGGAATTTGGGCGGACAGATCATCCTCAATGGGTTTTTTCCAAGGACAATGCCCGACACCAACCCGTCATTGGTTGGGTGTGTGCAAGCTAGCAGCGAGAGTTCAACGGCTCGTCCCGGTAAATCGGAGCCGAAATTAAATGATCGTTACCCGGACGGATGACAAATAAAATTCAAATTCCCATTGGCTTTGAATCTCCGACCTAAAGAGCCCGCACAAACAGTCGCTGGGTAAAGGTAATATGGCAGGTTCCGGCCATACTGAGTGGCCCCCAATTCATATTCATAGGCCGGCGTCTGTTACCCGTCCCGCGCGTCGCGACCATTTCTGCGCCGGTCGTCTTGCCCGCCCCATGACTCTCATCGTCCGCCATCCATTTTGATTGGTATTCTGGCCGAGTAATTTGATGCCACCCATATCATACCGTTCACGCCGTCCTGATACGTCCTTTTGATGCAGCCATTTATTTCTGCTTGGGCTCCAAAGCGGTTAAGCGGGGAAAATAGAAGCCCCTGACCATATTTACCTGCCAATGTGGCGCCGTTCTCAAGGGAATGTTTTGGTGCGTGCTCTGAGGGTCAAACGGTCATCTCGGCCCATGCCCTCTCAGTATACGTGCGCCGCTGGGCTACCGGGTGGTTGAGATCGGAAGCGAGAGCCTTGCCTACGGGCCAGATGCGAGTATCGGTGCCACAGCTACAGACGCTGAGCAATACGAACCATGGTTTTCGGTGGGGTGACCGAGCCTATAGGAGTAAATAGAGCGCATGGTAAGACGTTGGTCTGTCTGGCTAGCGACGTTCAGTGGGCGCTTATTGGGAGGAGAGGGAACCAACTTGGCAGAAAGTTCTGTTTAATGCAAATCACTTTAACCCTGAACGACCCCTACGTCTTTCGGCCTCTCCGAGCTCCACTCGAGGTCGCTATAGGGCCACGCAACTTTGCAACGTTCCTCGTATCGCATATATGGACACATTTTTCAACGCCAACAAACCGCTTGGTCTATAACCCCCCACTCTCGTTGATCAACACCCATGGAATACTCTCTCGGAGTTTCGACCGCTGATAACCACTCTAGCTTCGATGACGTATCCTCAGCAGAGGCTTGCGGGTTTTGATTTCCATGGGCCACTTAGGTGCATCTTGCCCGTATTTGACGGGGAATGGTGCCCCTATGCCACGCTACTGATATATTTACCTTTGACCACACTTTGTTTCACCAGCCGAGGAACCCGATTGGTTCGCTCTGGGAGGCCCTGTGGACCCAAGCTGGCAAACATATACATGGTTTAGCTGGTCAATAGCCCATGACTGGCGGAATACTTTCCCCGATTGCCCAGAAGGCGATGTCGGCCTTTCGCCGTGTCTGACTCGCGGGAATATCTCTATATCATGCAGTTCAAAGGACACAATCCATTTACTTAGATACCCAAATCCCCTTATTCGAGACACCAATCCTTGAGCGAGCCTGTGATTTTTGCTGCCCAGAACCCTTGATCCCTTTTGCTATCCTGCCTCCAGCTAGGACCTTGAATGATCTCCGCCAAACTTATCGGCACGCAACCCATATCGTTATGGTACTATCAAACCATGACACGCCCTCTCGGCTCGATATTCTTCGCAAGACGTTACAGGGCAAGGGGTCAGAGGCACCGCAGCTGCCAAAGCATGTCCCGTCAGTTGTTCGACCATATGACCTCAGCTATCGCTCCCCTGTGTCACGTGAGCCATCCGCCGACGTCGATATAACCACAAGTCAAAGTCAACAAGACGGTGATTGGGAAGCAGATGAGGCCTATGTCCCGATGACGTCAGATCCGGTCAAGAACCTCGATCCCAATAGTGATATCGTCGCTTGTTTGTGCGAGTAGGGTTATCACCAAACCACCGATTCCAGTATCATATCCGCTAACCTGGCTGTTTCAGTCTCGAAACAAGAATAAGGTAGGTGGGATGCCATCTTGACAGCGCCCCCAGATCGGTCGGAGCCTGGTCTCACCAAAGGGGATACCACGACAGGCCTGCTGACGAATCATACATTTAGTGCAGTTGAAACTTTCATGAAGACCCAAGAAGCAACAAACGATGCTTTGCGGCGGACCATGGAGGACCTCCGCACGCGGGCCCCGCAGGTCGCGAAACGCTCGAGCCGGATAAGCAAATAATTCAACGACCGAAGCCCACACGGACATCAGGCTGCAAGGAGAGTAAAACGGCATGATTCATCCATATTGCTCCAGGTAACGGAATGGAACACTTAATTAAGCAATGAAATGAAAAATAGGACTTCTTCCTCCTTCATATCCATGTGTTTTTAAAGTAGCATGGGAGCACACCGGGAGCCCTGTCATGGGCCATCACCAGCAACACCCTCACCGCCGATGATAAACAGTCTCTATCCCTACTTGCCGAACACAACAGGGCTACGAATTTGGGTAAAAATGGGGTTGGGTGGATCCACGGTTATCTACACTAAGCCGGAGCGAAGTAATCGCGAGTTAGTTCTCCGGGACTTGGAGGCACATTACACCCTGAAGCTTCAGCGCGGCTGAGGCTTGCTTTGGGCTAGCATGGCTCTTTTTTGGAATAATGCTGGCGCTATAATTTCTCCTAAACCGGGTGTACCTAGCTCTTTTCCCCGACCAATGAGCAAATTAGTCCCCGATATACCGAGCTTTGTGATATGCCCCACTTTATGCGGTGTTGCGTTAGACTCATGAGATGCGTCCTTCCGCATGCAAGGTCGCAGGGCGTGCATGCCTACGGGTCATCGAGGTACGTGCAGCGTCTATTTTGCGGAGGCTGTGCAGTTCATGTGGGGCTAGGAATGGTGGATTCCCAGAAAACCTATCTAGATACGGGACTAGGCGCCCCATACCCTCCGGACCCCATATCACTCCAGGTGCCTTTCAAGCTGGCAAATCGCATTCGACGGGCCGTCCCGGTAAATCGGTACTGAAATGATGATGGTCATGGCCCCGCAAACTATTGGCGGTATTGTCTCGAATGCGGTAACTAGATCAACGCAACACAAGGCAGTTGAGCGGCCAATATCTTTGGGCTCACACGACAAGAACGAAAACACTCCCCTTCCTAGTCTAGCCGTGTTATTGTGTCTCTCTCAACTAGTCCGGAGCTTCCGACCTTTCGGCGCACACCGACCCTTATTGCCGATATCTACACAGGATTATGACTTGTGTTTTCGGCCCAGTTACTGTTTACGTCAGCCATACATGTGAAATCGCCGTGCCTCGTGACATATGGCGTAGTGATATCGACCAACTGCGCTACTGTTCGATTACTCCCGCCATGAGATTTACTCTGTTCCTTCCGTTCTCTCCAGTAGACCAGTGGACGGCATTAAGATTCCCGAAAACAAAGGACTTAGTGTCCTTCACAACCTTGTTGCTATGACACCGAATTTCGATGTCGAATGTAACCACGGCCCAGCACCCACTACATCAAAGATATGACGTGCCTCTCCGAACGCCTCTCGGAGGCTGACGTTGAAAACGCGCGGGCCGTAGCAACTGCCAATGAGTCATGAACCCACTTGAAGAAACTTCTCCAATAGAGAGTCTCGGCCCGGGATGGGGCGGACCAATTTTGAGAGCGTCCCCCACCGTCGTTCGAGAAAGATGCGCCGTGCAAGACGATCAAACACCAGGGAGCGGATCGACACCCAACCCATTCTTGCCAGCCTCAGGACAATCAAACCACCTCCCAAGTTGTTAGCACCTAGAGGGCGACCTTATCCGAAGACAGAGGATTTGGAATAACCCATCGGAACTGGACCCCACTGACAAATCCACAGGGCCCTGTATGGTGCATTCAGGCCTGAGGTCCTGGATCAGCACGAGATATTCGAACGGGATTCCCCCTGGACTCCACAGCCGTTCATTGCTAAGATGGCGGGGGACAGAACGTCGATAACCAGGGTACCACTGCCAAAGCAAATGAGGCAGTTCAAGACCGTGAATCGGTATTCCAGCATCAGGCGTCGGGCGACCGCACAACAGCGCGCATCGGTCGCAGAGCGTGTGGTGGCAGGCCCGGGCGTGCTGGGCGCTGCGGACAAGGCAGTAGAGGAAGATCTTGTCCGATTGGAACGCGTTTTAGCTCATGGCTTATTGCTAATAGACGGTCCCGTCGACGATCCACGGTTCGCCATCCGTCGGCGACTTCTCGACGGAATTGAGTTTACAAACTCCAGTTCCACCTGCCTCATTAAACCATTCAATCACCGTTGTGTATCAGGGTTCTGATCATCGTAATCTCGGATCCCACGGGTGAGAAGAGAACGACAGAGGGCCCAAAAAACGGCCCCAGCACCAGGCAGCGATTAGTATCATGCTATTGGAAGGTACCCCGAGGCAGAGCCCATCCAAACCAGCAACTCACAGATTTGCACCTGGGAGATTATGGTTCATCAGCAGCCGGAAATGGTGGTCGAGAACAGAGTGTTAAGGTTACATCGTGCTCGTTTCCCTATGATTAGGTAGTGAGAAACATGGCCGTACAGGTCTGGCGAGACAGGGTCCCCTTGACGCGTCCCTTTGATGAAATCAAAAGAGTCGTCCTCAGCCAGGGTCAGGCGTGTAGTTGCCAGATTGGATTGCTATGCAAAGCGCTAAAAAGCGCCCCATGGCCGCACCGAGCCCTCGGCCCGGCCTCGACCTGGCCTTTGATCGTCGCACAGGCCCGACGATCACAGACACCAGCGTCGCTAGAACGGTCGGTGGAGACGATTTTCACGCCGGACTAAGATCGGGTCAGAGCCTCGCAGTCAACGCCGGCAGTATTCGATTAAAATCCATCTCCGCCTGTCGGATAACATGATCCGGACCGCTGCCCAAAATCGCAACTATCCCCGGCAGCACCGCAAGAGGCATTGGCGATGCCGTTCCCGCTGTCACGTACTCCACCAAAAAGCGCGCAGCTGATTGGATATCAGGAAAATCGTCGACAGAAAGACAAATCACGGCCGCAAATGAATCCACGACGCGAGTAGGACATCGAATTCACGCATAAGCCACGGAAATACGCTCACGATATAGGTTCTCTGGATTTTGACT
>JAPDKQ010000240.1:0-15519 GCA_027569665.1 Aspergillus bridgeri | reverse complement strand
TTATATCAGGGCGTAACTGAGAGGACCGTATACCCTTCTTCTTTCGGATATAGGTAAGGACTCTTGGTCGGCCACTTATTACCCAACTATCAGTTGGGGAGAAACACTCATATGAAGGATGTCTTTTAGTAATCTTGCGCTCGAGAAATTAATTAGTGTCGGCCAAGGCGGGGAAGTAAGAGTTCCATCCGGTGTCACACCGCTTAATGGCACAACAAAGCGGGGACAGTGTAATCTCGTGTTAGCTGGTTCTAGCGTTCATATTTTGGTTATTCGGAGTGGCACTAACCTAAAACAGGCAATCTGTTGCCAATGAGCTTCTTTCATGCAACAAGGAACCTATGACCATATCATACAACTGACAGAAAAGATACGTCGGGAAAGCTCTCCTGAGAGTGCTGCTGAGTGCCTGCGATCATTTTTATTCAAGTATGGGTAAGTAGCAATGAGTCGTCGTAGCCAATTGGGGGCCCCCACTAATAGTTGCTAGGTCTATGTTCAACGAGCACCTTTTTGGGCACCCTCATCTCTTCACCTGGATGATCGCTTTTTGACCACCTCGACCCAACCGTGTCCTTCAATATTCCCATCGATCCTGTGTCTTATTCCCTCTTTCCACCACATGGATTATCACCAGCCAGAATTTTTTGCGCTCAAAAAAGCTACAATGTCTTCCTTGACATTGCTCACGTACGCCTCTTTCGAGGCCTTACGTGAAGCAATATATTAAACACATCTTCATCCACGTACATGTGTGATGCTCGCTCGGTGGGTGGGTCGGCTTTAACCTGGCCTTCCTGCTTACCATCTTGATTGAATGAATAAAATTGGTGAATTGTAGCTGTAACGGTGTCCGATCCTCCGCAAGTGGGTGATTTGCGGCCCCATTGTGGGACTAGTGTAGCTGAAGCGGAGATGTTGTGTTAAGCTAAGCCAGTTATAGTAGTTAACTAAGATGAGAAGGGTCGGAAATCATATCGAAACTGTCTCAACGTGTCAGATAACTCATTGGCCGGGAGTGGGGCAACAGAAGTATCGCATTGATCTACTCCGTCGTCCAGCCGATGCCGCAGGAAGCAGCCTGCTGCCTGCAATTTAGTAATACGGAGGGCGATCGTGGTTGCATGTTGGCTGTGTTTTGAGAGCCTTGCCAAAGGAGCGCCGTTTACTTGTTGCTACGGGTGGTGCCAGGGAATTAGAAAAACACGTGCTCACAAACTTTAGTGGGGAATCGTGTTACATTTGGCCAATGAAATTCAATGTCCACCGTCCATCACGGAATGCTCAACCAGCGCGCTGCCTTTGGGCTCCTGAGTGCTGCCAGTGTTGACCGTTGATGCCCACAGATAGACTCCTCATATTGCCCATCGCATGTTCCTGCTTCGACCCACTGTGTTCAACTGAATCCATGACTCTCGAGGTTTTGGATATTGAGGCCCCTGTTGCTTTGTCCCTACAAATCGGCGATCGCGTCAGCCAGCGGTTGAGGGTGGATAGGGAATGGTGTTGAACCAATGTCCATTAAGCATTTGTGAACCATTCGTAAGAGCTGACGCCATAATCCGGAATACATGTTTACTCGAATGCACAGTACCTCTCATCCTTCAAAAAAAAGACATGGAGGAAGGGGGGCAGCGGTGAGCATGCTGGAATATTTTTTCCTTGCTGGCTAGCGGGGGGTGCGGTACTATTAGGAAATGCACGTGATCGAAAGCTGCCGGTGGGGAATACTGGTGTGGTTAGCCAATGGACAATAATACCCACCCTACCTCATGGGACGTTCAACCATCGTTCTTTTTGGCCCTCGTTTTCTGCCCATGCTTAACCGTTTCCTCATTGCTCACCTCATGTTCCTGCTCTCATAACTCTTACCCAATAGTTCTGCCCCGCCTCCTGGAAGTTGAGCCCTGCTTTTTGGCCCTCCTCTCCGTGGGACTCAACAACGGTCAAGAGCGAGTTCCCCAAACGGTGTTGAATGCTGACTTCAACCGTTCGAATACTAGACATGACGAATTTTCTATCTACGCCTTGATTTTATTAGGAGCACTGTTTTAACCCCGGCTGAGCATGCTTTGCTCCTCTCCTTTACCTCATTTTTGCCCTATTGCCCCAGGAAAACCTTTTGGACTGCACTTCTACTGTGACCCGCGTTGGCTCACCCCTTACAAAAGTATGACAGTCGATGAGCATTTGCGCGTACAGTAGGCTTTTCAACGCTATTCAGCCGGGTCAACCTGCAGGAGCAGATGATAGTTCTCCATGGGTTGTCTGGCGAAACCGCCATCACATAATTGCTTGTCAACGGTGTCCTAATGCTCATAAGATGATGTTCTCATATTATCAATGTTAACCACACACTCAGGGCATCCATCGTTGAGCACCACGGCCATGAGGGGCTTCGAAATCCATGAGCCCTCTCTTTTTGGCATATAAATTCCACCTGCTCTTCGCTTGATCTCTACCCAGGGGCAATAAGATTCATCTCATACTGCATAGTAACCAGACACCATTCTATTCTTTTTCTTTGCTACAACACCCAAGGAAATGAAACCAAAAAATTCCCCAAACGGAGGCAAGAAAAAAAAAAACCTCTGCCTTAAAGAAGTCTATGCGGCAAAAAAGGGATCGACGGAAGAAGGGCATGATGAGAAAGGCCTCTCAATACAGCAAGCTGTGTGGAGCGGATGTTTGTCTCGGTATCCGACTAAGGGATTCTGGCCGAGTATACACATTGCTAGCTGACCCAAGCGGATTTTAGTCCCATCTTGAGTCACCATTGGTATGTATGACCCCAATTTTACGTGGCAATACGAATACTAAAGCCCAACAGGAAAGATATTGTCCCACGCCAATTCGGAGAACTGCCTAGCACTGCGAGAATTTGCACAATGCTAACGAAGCATATATGAAAGATGCGAGAAAGGCCCCTCCTCGTCTTCGGCATGGATCCGGTTTTTTCTGCCATGCCATAGTGTGTGTTTACGTCCCACAAATGAAGAATGGGTTGCGACGACACGACAAAATAAGGTGGGTTATAGGTGGGGGCGAGAAATGGACAATCCATCGCATGGTCGGGTATCTGGCGCACGATTACCGTCAGCATGAGTAATTGAGCAAAAGTGGGCAAGAGGCCAAGTAGGCTTGTCTTTTGGGCTTACGATTATCCCCGAGCAAAACCTCTATGTAGCGACGAGTTGTCGAGATACTCAACGGGGCAGAAATGGACGTGGCTGGCAGATTGGGCAAAAGTTCAGTAAGAGTATGTGATCCGGAGTTAGAGATGCGACATGCGATCCCTCATTGCCTTATCACGTGACTCCCAAGGCTTAGTCACTGTGGCAGTTTGGAGCTTGGCAGGAAATGACTAAAGCGCTGAATTAACTAACTAACTATAGTTAACTATTATATATCGTGTTACTCAGCCGGGAGGGGAGGGAATTGAAAGATCAAGTACGGTTCTGCTCTAAGGCAGATATACAAAGGACGGTTTTTGAGGTTGCCGATCGGCGGGTGTGTAATTGACGGCTTCTTCGCTGGATCGCCAATCCAGGCCAAAACCCATTCATTTCGGGGGACCCATATGAGACTAGCACGAATGCGGTGAGAACTGCCCAGGCTGTGGGCATTTGCCCGCCCACTTGACATCAAGTTGGTGCGGTGGGTAACTATTTAAGAGGGCTATGTTCCAATTTGACCGTGTCTGTTGCGTGCCAAAAGTAGACTAGACACGATGAAATGTTTCCCAGTCGAATTCCTTCCAGCAAACCACCCACGGAGATTCTTTTCAATCTGACCCCATGCAAACTTTCTGTCCACTAACCCCCAGAACAGATAGTCTACTCTCAAGACCCGGCGGACAGCTAATGCTCGTACCACTGAGGATTGATTCCATTGGCTTAGATTGCTGAAGGGGTGGTTCCCCGCAGTTTGCTTTACATTTCAATAATCTAGCCCCTCTCAGGATCGACTTGAAACTTTTATAAATTTCTTCTTACCGCCGAGGTAAGCTTGGGGTCATTGCCTCTCTACCTTAGCCATTCTACTAGAAACCACTTGGAGGCACAGGTACGTTACTGGAATGCAGAGACTAGATGTAGAGATAATTGTATTTAATTTATGTACTTGTACCTAGATAAATAAATACTACGTACTAGCAGAATTTAGAGATCTTGGCGGACTGTGGAAATCTCTGTAGAATTAAATAGATCCTTGTCGTCAAAGGAGCACAAATACGACCCCACCCACTCCTTTCTGATCCATAAATATAGCCCCGTCTCCTGTCCGTCCGATGTCATTTCCCGCGCCGACAAGTTACAGCTCCACCTTGCACCGCCCCCATCAGCTCACCCGTTTCGTCGTTAAGCCACCCTTATAACCAACAAATTACGGCGGATCCCCATTTCAGTTGTTTTGCCCAAAGGTCGCTCTCATACTGTCAACCATGCGGAATGGATGTAAATAGGTCGGTATCGCAACAGGATGGGTACGGTCTCTGCATCGTGTTCTCCTACACTGCTAATCAACTGTACTAAGGCCATTCTCCAAGCTTCCCAAAGACTGTTTGGTAAATATTTTGGACCAGCTCTCTCTGAATGACAACTTAGCGGTGTCCACCACATGCAAAGATCTTAGCGCATCTTCTAAGCCATTTATTTATCACGAGATCTCCCTGGACTGGACCACTCGGCCTCTACGACGTCTTCTGCAATTACTCCGACTTATATTTAAGGACCCCAAGGTCGCGTCATATATACAGCATGTCAGCATGCTATCCATTAATTCTGAGCCATGGCAGGATACCCAGCCAGAGATAAATTGCGAAGCGGAGTCGACGTCCTTTCAAGATGTGATTAGCCAGTCGATGGAGATTGTGCGCAATGCTCAGTTTCCCAATCCCGATGCCTGGCACCTGCCTATCCAAGGCTTAAACATCTACTGTTTTGCTGCTATTTTTATTTCTCAGCTCCCTAATTTAAAGTCGATTCGTCTGGATTATTCGTTGGTATGGTGGGATGGATTCACCGGAATTATGCTTAAACAGGCCCTTTTCTCCCCTAATGGAATACTTTCGACATTCCAACATCTCGAGACAGTGGATTACGGGGCGAATGTGCCGATCGCCGAAAATGAAGATATGTATAGCAATATATACCCCGACAGTTATCCTCCCTACAATCCCGATCAGTTTGTGGCTTGGTTCTGCTTACCGTCTTTGCGCTATCTAAGTATATGGCTTCGAGATATTGCACAGCTGCAGGAAAGCAAACTAGACCTTGATCTAAGTAAACTAGAGACGTTGGTGCTCGCTCGCACTACAATTCCTGAAAGGGATATAAACTTTCTCCTTTCCCGAGCACCAAATCTAAAGAATCTACATCTTGGAACGGCTTATAAATACGGAACTGAGCTGGTACTAAACGATGCCCCGACGCTAGCGCAAGCCTTGGTATCTGTGAGCCAGACCGTGGAGCACCTTTCCCTGGGGGTGGAGTATTACCCTTCGAATCTGGGCGATCGCTATTGGTATCAGGCTGATGATCATATCCGCGAGCCTTTTCTTAATATTCTGAACAAGTTTCCAAATCTTCAATCAGCAGAGATGCCGCTCTGCGTTCTTATGGGTTGGTATGTCGAAGATGCGGCGGATCTCGGCCCTCTATTGCCCAAGTCGCTCCGCAAGCTAGTTCTACGAGACGATATGAGAAGCTTATATGACTTTGATTGGGAAGAGAATGATACGATTGACCTGCTATATCGCTTCCTGCCCGATGTGCGCACCTACACTCCTTCTCTGGAGGTGATAACCCTGCGTGTATGGGACCAGAATCACACCGGGTATTATGATGAGCAGGAGGAGGAGTTGCGCCATGGATGCGAAAAAGCGGGCCTGAAGCTGGACGTGATTGTGGATGATCTGGGATCTGGTCTGTGGAGCAAAGACGTCGACTCAGATGTGGAAGATCTCGACACAGTCAGATCTATGTGTTGAAGATTATGATGCCTATTCCTTTCCATTTGATGCTTTGCATACAAGTCAGTGACACCTGGATTAGAAAGAAGAGAAAAAGACAAGAAATATCTCATGCTCCTCTACGATATCTTTCGTTCAAATAATTACATTGCCTGCCACTAAATATGATATACTAGAAAGAAAATCATTTCCTGAGATTTGCTTTCTGAACTCCTGCCCCTAGCATAGAGCATGGAAGTATCAGACTTGAGATGTACCATGGACAGCCTATCCTAAAAATTACTCAGATTGGCGAATTTAAGAGTGTCAGAGCCTAGAAAAGGGGCGACTATAAGGCGAGTGCAACCATAGCCTACTCAGAGGTGATGTTAAATATATCACCATCTATACCTAATAAGCTAAGGCCTGGAAGCGAGAACCATTTTAGCCGTCAACATATTCTCAGTGAGCAACACCCTGGGTGCCCTCATTAAAGCGGCCCCATCCAAACAGGAAAAGTCACAGTAATTCTAGAAAGTCAAGTCTGTATATCTACATAAATCAACTCTTTTTGGCCTGGCTGGAACCCAGATAGACGATGAGGCAATTAATTTAGATGGTCGCCCCCCACCAAAGTTGCACGACAATGCAGAGAAGCTCAGTGTGAACGAAATACTACGGGCGGGCAGACACAGGATCCCTCTACATCAAGTTCACTTTTGACAAGGCATATGATAGGTCCTTGAGAATACAGTGGTCTCATGGATACCCGTCTTTTCCCATGTCTCCATATTTGTTGGATATGGCCACCATGAAGACAGCATGACCGACGATTCAGACGCGCGGTAGGCTCGGGCCAAACGGGCTGTGCCCGCGAACTCATTGTTAAATATTGCTTTCAGAACGTTGGGGGGCTGATGATGGGCCAACCTTTGAGAGTGCCGGCTTCCGTGTATTGCGTTTGTCTCTGGCAAGTTGGAGATGGGAATTATCCGTTGCTGCGTGCTATCTCGCATCCAGCTTTTGGCAATGTCGCTGCTGCTGTGGCTGTGACTTTCAGATACCATAAACTTTGCTGTAGTCTGAAGATATGTTTTCTTGTTCGCTTCCAATTGCAGATAGTAGAAGCAAATCTCGGCATGCTGGCGGTAGATATCCAGGGTGCAAGGACAGGGTTTATCATCATTCAGGCCAATGCAGGTGTCGCGGTATAAAGAATTAACCCAGAACGGAGAATAGTCTGTGAGACACTGATATTTCGCCATAGTTGAGGTTATAACCCAGGCACATGTAACTTTGAAATAAGCGAAGCTGACAGCCGTGCTCTATGGTAATTGCGCCGATAAATGTCTCGCACGCCCCGGCAATAAATGAACAGGGCTTATGGTGGTCTTCGAGTCCCACGACATTGAAAGGAGATTGCAGGGGTGAAGTATCTGCTCTCCAAAATGGTTGCTCGCTCGAGAACCCGGGTCTAGGTTCCTGTGAATGAGGGGCCATATTCGAGGAAGCAGGCCGCAGCATTCCACGAAGCTGTTATATGGCCCCCAGGAACATGCTCGCTCCTGAGATCTATTTATCGGTTTCTGAAGAGCCGGCTACACGTCCTGATTATTCGTCACGGTTACTTGCTCATGTTATATAAGTTCCCAATCATTGCGTACCACATCATGAACAGACTCGATATTTACCGCGTGCAAAAGCGACGACTCAGATCACCATTCACTCATAGGGTATGTCCGCATGCTTACCATCTCATAACGAAGGTAGCCGCTGCTATCCTGGCCCAAATGACGCGTTCCTTAGCATACTAATCTATCCCTTAGGACAGGTCCCCCACCTTACTCTCTTAATAACCCGCCGTGTGTCCCCTGGAGCGCAGTCACAATGTGTAGAATGTGGAATTTAATCCGGGAGTGTACAATGAGCAACTCAGAGGACACGACCACTTGTTATAGGAAGACTCGGACCAACGCAAGATGCAAAAACCGCATCTCATAGCAATCTCACTCCGAAGCTGCTCATCTCCTGCATTTTTTGGCGCAGCGGCCTCCAGATGAACCTCGTCCAGACACTGAGCAAGATTACCAGGCGCCTACTCTGCAAAATATACCACCAAGGCAAGGAGGCTGTACTAACTGAGGTCGGGCATATTCTCTCTTCACCAAACCCAAGGGATCTGACTTCGATGACATTGACTCCCATGGAGGTCAAACCTCCCTCGGCTGAGCCTCAGTCAATACATATTGAGTATCTTAGGCAAAGGCCAAACTAATTCGAGGTGTTGTCGTCTTCCCCTGGGCGGATCAAGTTTAGGACCGCAAACGCCGACAACACCCGCACGCCAGTGACCCTCCGCTCACTCGAGCCGAATAATAATAGCGGCAGGATAACGTGCCATATCTACTGACAGGAATCCGCAGGCGAAATCGCCAATTTGAAAAGCGAGTACTGTGAGAAAAGCGTGCACTTAGAATGTATGGGATATTAGCTCGAAAA
This sequence comes from Aspergillus bridgeri, assembly GCA_027569665.1. NCBI lineage: Eukaryota > Fungi > Ascomycota > Eurotiomycetes > Eurotiales > Aspergillaceae > Aspergillus > Aspergillus bridgeri. Next base: position 7,070 of record JAPDKQ010000240.1, on the reverse strand, counting down.
AAGCTCAATTCAGATCAAGTTCAACTGCCCAATATGGTAGGACCTTGTTCCTGTTACCGTCTCAAATATTACGTTGCTAACGCATGCACAGCGGCAGGGTTCGCTGGTTTGATGCTTCTTATTCCGTCGCTGCGACAACAAGGGAAACAGAGGACGGGACCAGCAACATTAATAATTCCGTCACTAGCCCTGGGGAGAGCACTTTGGTGGAGGGGGCTCAGGCGCAAGTCCCACGCCGGTCCGGTAGAGCCACAAGATAGCCTGACTACTACGAACCTTAAAACCCGCGATTTCCGGGGGAAGTATGTAATCTAAAACAATACGATTATAAGGCTACAGGAATGTTGTATGAGATAGAGTGTGGCCAACAGCGCAATCGCACTTTTGGATCATGTAGGCTGAACGCGAGGCAAACTCCAGCGAAGGAAATTGGGCCCAGTAACGAATATATCACTTTCCGTATCAAATTCCATTCGTGTAATATCTCCTTGGATCTTTCAGCAGTCTAGGTGTCGAACGAGCAACCAAATGCCACACGTGCAACAAGCTGACTATTCAATACCCACCTAGATCCGCGTAGATACTGGGGCACTTTGTACGCGATAGAGCTTCATTACAACCTTCCAGTTGTGAAACGAGGTTCATTCAAACAAAAATACAGCTTCATACACGGAATTTATTCCGTATTGAATCATGTCTACTGGAAGTCAATCTGATATTCAACTTGTATATAGTTCATCACATTTGGGAGTTTGTACCCGATACAGGAACAAAGGTTAAAACGGAATTAACATTGTCGAAACGAGCTATTGGTAGTGAGTGGATGAACCAGCTCTCGGTAACTATAGTTGTCTTGTCTATTTAACTACCGCCTGCCCTAAGGCGGTTCCTAATAATTTATCCTTCAAGCCATTTCGTGTGCAAGACTCATGTATGAAATTTCGCTTCGCTTTTCATGTTACCAAAATCCGCATACCAGGCTATCCCAGTAACACAATTTGTTGGTTTTGGCTCGGCGGAGTCAAGGTAATGTGAGGTCGGTTTGCATGCATTGCGCATCTTGCTATCTGCTGTTGGTTGACTGAGGGCAGGTCGTCTTGGGTTTGTATCTCGATTCGAGGTTTGTCACGCGATTGGAACCTAACACAATATCTCCAGAGGCTAACGATTGCCTGAGGTACCTTCCTACTCCATTCACCGATAGCTATGTGGCGGGTGGGGACGCTTTTGGTGGACGACACTGCGCACAGTGTCATGTCAGCAGCGGGAAAAGATCAAAATTGGGTTTGATTATGATATTTCCATGTATCAATAGGTATGTTTCATTGTGTTGGTCGGCAACAAGAGAGAAGGGGAATTTCAAAAGCCAACATACACTGTTGTTCCTGCTCCATGAGCACGCATCCCACTTTTCAAGCGAATAACGACGCCAGATTCGGTGCAGCTAGCTTTCGTAGTTATCGTAACTCTGTCTAGGACCGAACAGTTCTGATTCAGTCGTGGATTCCTATCCATGGCAAAGAAACCCAGACCTTGAAGTACACTGATGCCCAACCAAACGGGGCACCCACTGCCTTTGTACCACCTCACCTCAGCAGTTGGCCTTTCGGGCAACCACCAGAGACGCAAATCGAGTACAGTACGGGCATCAACCGCGGTCCTTGAAACGAAGGCATTTCGCATGACAAGCGGCCTTGATACAGGAGGATACTTCTATCAGATGGGAAGGTGAAAGAGCAAACGATAAGAGAGGCTCGAAAAAAACATCAAAAGCGCATTACTTGATGGCTAAGAGGTATCCAGTCTATGAATGAAGAAACGAAGAGCACCATTAATCAGAGCACAGCAAAGCCACCTATTTGAATAGGCAGTCAAAAGCGGTCAGTTGCTCATACAGATACTAAACAGCAAGGTATTTCCACTAGGGTAGAATTTATGAGATCGTGGGGGGCATGTCAACGCCTGGAAATTGGCCGTTTAGATGGGCAAGCGCAACGGCTAACCTCATAGAGCGACAACCTCCCCTTGGCCGCGTATACCCATACCAAAAGCTGTTTGCCCGGCAAGAATCGTCTGGGGGTGAAGAAGTGTTTCTCACCATATGCAAGATATCTCGATCGGCGGACCCGATGCCGAAGTGTCGAAGTGTCGAAGCTCCGACGTTCACCCAGATTCCTCTATATATGTCCACTATACGTACTTGATTTTCTAGCCAGATCGACAGCCTTTCCTTTGAACAAAGAAATGGTAACGAGACGGTGAGGCTGCTGTTTGTTACGCTTGGCTGATGAGGGTGATGTTGGGTAAATTGACCTGTTGCCGAACTTTTAAACTAAAGGTAGTACAGCTCAGGCAAGGTGCCAATGAGGGGGCCGTTGGCCCCAGCCTCCCACATCCGGGTCAGCACATTCCTGCCTCTTACGCAGTGTGTACAAGGGTGACGGCAGCGTCCCCGAATCTTGGCCGCTGAAGGTAAAAGACGCGTCCACATTGGTGCTAGTGTTGACAAGAATCAAGGCAGTACGACAAGTGCTCTGAGACTAAAGACAAAAAAAACCAGAATGTTGCTCCCGCATTTGCGTGACGGAGAGGGAAAACCAAGGATGGAGAAAAACCCCGCCGGAGCAGTACAGTATGTTAAATCAACGCAGATCACGAAGGCTGTCCTCCAATGCCTCTTGTAGCTGAAGGGCCTCAGCCCGGCGCACGCCCAATTTTGGTGATTCAGCAGCTAAGTGAACGAGATCCTCATCCTGAAACGAAGCAACAGTCATTGGATCGAATACAATTGGAAGCTTTGTGAGAATATGTCTCTCAATGACTTGACGGCAAACGTTGTCGACAAAAGTTTTCATGGCAACCTATCATTTGGTCAACGCAAGTAGGGATGATATGTCGTAGCGGGTTCGCGAACCTTATAGTACGCATCCAAATCAATTTGAGCTTCGTAGCAAGCTCGCTCTTCCATATCAACGATAACGCCATGATTCTGGAGAGATGCCACAAGCCGGCCGATCTCATCGGACGAGTTGCTCACATGAAAACGGCCATTCCAGTCCTCTTCAATAGCGTTGTTTAGCGATGTGCCAAGGTCCTGCCTGAAACGGCTATTGCGCGCCTTCTGGACGTTGTCAGTATAGTAATGGTTGTATGTGACAGGACATCCAGCTTCGTCGTCTAGCAACTTGCTCAGTTCGTCGGACGCGTTCTTAGCATTCTCGTCCAATTTAGCGACGATAATGCGCAATATATTCTCCCGGGCGTCGGTATCTTTTATTACAAATGCCGAGACAGACTGGATAAATCGAGACACCAGATCTGCGATAGTGGTGACATGGTCGCGGGCAATATCACCCCAGCGAGACGACTGCTCATGGAAGAGCTCACCGAGCAGCGCATGGTTGTAGTTACCGGGAAGCTCTCTGCCGCGGGTGCGCTCATGGATCTGCGGCAGTTAGTATAGAACCTTATCTGGAGACGGCCATGATCGCACCTTTTTGATCCACCCTGACAATTGCTTCTTGGTAACCAAGATCTGGCCGGTGTTTGGATCCGCATCCTCTTGAGCCTCAGTCGAAACAACTTTGCGCTTCTGTCCATGTTGTCTCATGTAGTTGGCAAATTTCCCATTTTCCATATGTATTGCAGCTCTCAGACGGTGATAGTCTGTTTCACCATCAATCTCCTGGAAGAAGCCGTCTCGCGCGCCATATACCCCTTCAACACCAGCCTTCACAAGGCTTTGAAAGTCAGTACTGATGCGAATCAGGTACATGCGTATTTGAGTCGGCGATGTCCGTTGGGTCCCAAGATCCATGAGTTCCTCGTTGGTCTCACTGAGCAGCCGAGCCACATCCTTCCGAACCTTCGGCAATTCGCGCTCAATATGTCGATCCAGAAGGTCTTGCATAAAGATCCGAAGATTATCTATACCGATACGTGAAGGGTCAAGTCCGAGCTTGTTCCAAGGCTGATTCGCAAAGAAGTCCGCCTCCATCTTCCGACGCTCCACCATAGTTATGCCCTTCTCCAAATCAATGGGGCGAGGGTTTTTTAGAAGGAAAAAACCGAGTTTCAGTTTCGTTCTGTCAGCATTGTTGGCCAGTTTTGCAACACGTGCCTCAGTGCCGTCATTGATTAGATCCGGTTTTGTTATAATTCCCACAGTCCGAAGGCCATCCTTGTCGAAACGGCGAGCACGTTGGATGATACTCTGCGTGTCCACGTCGCTGCTGGCGGGGACCACGGCAAGGATGATTGTCCGCGAGTTTTCCAAATACGAGTTCACAAGGTCGTTAACAAGCTGTAGGTCATCCTCGTTTTCGGAGACGGAAATGAGCCCAGGGAGGTCAACAAGAGTTAAATGCAGGCCAGTATCCCCGACAACCTCCAACCGAAGTACATCAGCGGCAAATGTTGGGGCACCCACCAAATCATTGTCTCCTTGTACACCCATAAGTTTTGCAGCTTCGTCGATAATGCCCGGCAAATGGGCGAGATCGTTGACCTCACAGCGGAAGGCGCTCAACGTGGCCTTCTCATCGTCCGCGCGCGAAATGCGAGGGATAATAGTAGCCGTGTTCCGACGACACTTGGGGTCATGGCGAAGAATGATTTCTGTGGCAAACCGAGTGCAGACTCCATCCTGGCGAGGGAAAGGAATCCCACTGATGCCCTCTAATACAGAGCTCTTGCCTGCCGACTGGTCCCCACAGACAACCAGCTGCGGAAGGGCGATGTGGTCTCCCACCCCGTTGGCTCGAATTCGGTCGACTTGATTAAGTCTTTCAGACGTCCTGGATGACACGAGGCCAAGTCCGCTTCGGACCTGGCTACTGTCCAGCTGAATCCAATCTTTTTCTGGTGGGGTCTCCATTGCGTGGATACCCTTGTTCATCCGCTGAAAAGGTCCTGTAGAGAAAAAGACTGGAAAGAATATAAAAAGGGACCCGGCTCTTTATAGACTCACCGGACGGTAGTCATCTCCTAACCTGACTTAACCTTAAGTCATCCAGGACGTCTGAAAGACTCAATCAAGTCGACCGCCGACCAAGGGGCCGGGTCCCACAACTGGAAAGAATGAATGCAGTGAATGAGCGACGAAGAATGAAGGGGTCTTCTATTTATATTCACAAGGATAATGACTGGTTACCACATCGTATGCAAGGAGATAGTCATAAAGTGGTTCACCGAAGCTTCTCCTTGCCTTAACACCCTTGCCTCAACATTCTTTCCAGACATCCTTGCTGACATTTTGAACTGGCGTTGAGTTTGTCGAGATGGTAGCGGCAAACGGTCGATGTATGTATGACCCATGCCGAGCCTTCGAAACCACCTAGCTTTCGCTGATGCATCTGCTCCGCCTGACCTTACTTGCATAAGTTTCAAGGATCATGACCGGTTTCAAGGAAGGGTTGACTTCTTCTACTAGTCCAGCCTATGATTACATCGCATTTGAGTTATTTCATGCTCCACACCCTGATCACGCGTAAAGGGAGGATGATCAGATCCTGTGCAAAGGTCAAAGATCTGCTGTGCTTTACTACTTGGAAATCATTGACCTAGAAAAATTATAATTTCTCTACGGCGCTACGAAATCCACTATATGCTCGTAATAGGCAGGGGAGGTGGAAGCTTAACGACAATGAAGATGGTCAACGGCTTCACCGCCAGGTTCACAAACTGAATTAGTAAATCAGATTTCTCGGACGACTTCCAGCGGGGCAACGGCTCGGGCGTGCTTTAATTATTGGCCTTCACCTTCAATATTTGAGATACCGACCCGCTACGTAGCGAGCAGGGGCCGCAAAACGACGGCTATGTTGAAAGGAAGTAGAAGCTTTCCAACGCATTCATACCGCGACTGGAAAGGATTGGTCTCATTATCGAAAATGACGTTACAGAAGAGCAGAGAGTGATTCAAGATATCTCGATTGAGAGATAGCAAAGACGATCGTTGATTTTTATGCCTCTCGCTACTCGCTAGTATAATCGGCAAGCCCTTAGGTATCGTTATCTGCATTATGACATACATGTAACTATGGCTTTGGAGAGGGAGGGCTCGGAAGATGCTCGGAAGATCTCGAAGAATAAGATCCGCAAGCGGTGTTAACCTCTTGTCTCTACTTTGGAGAATTCATGACGAGGATAAAGCGTAGAAATTATGAAGACGTTAATTGGCAAAACCTATGATTTGGGAATACGGACCGTCCCTTTTCTCGTACCCCTATAGCGCCAAGCTAATGATATAAGACCGCACCCTTTGTGCAGAGTATAGCAACGCGATTAACAAATATAACACTATCCAGCAAGATTCTATATCCCAATTTGACTGTGAGAGCATAGCCTTTTGTAGAGTAGTGTTAGTATTGTTCGGTAGGTACGTAGCAGGTGGAACATCTACCGAAAACAACTTTTTTAGTCCGAGTTCTCTGTTGCTGCCAAACTGTTGCCATAACATGCATTGCAATATAGTTTGTCCCATTTCCCATCGACAGTAGTCAAAAGCTTCGCAGTTTTGGTACAGTGGCATCAAGTGCAATAGTAGTTCGTGGCTTTTGATAGCCTATGCTGCTGCATGTCTCCTCGCGATGGGAAGGAAGCGCGTGAAGGCCATGACCCTTTTTATCCAAGTACATGTGCGCAGAAATCAGGGTTGGTGCTTACTTTGGGCCTCTTAGAACAGTTTCTAGGTCTGAACCACTGCCACAGAATCCTTGGGAGGCTATTTTATGTGGCCTTTCGGGTTCTATATCCTAAGAGAGACCAATTTTAAACGTCGGCGTAAAAGTGCCTAATTAATCTATAGAAGATTATTATATCATTAGAATATGTACAAATGTGGTTTTATTACTTTACTAATAAATTACGGGTAACTAAAAGCGGGTGATAGATTACAATATCGCAGGGTATAAAGGGGGAATTATAGTTACGCGGAGCGAGGGTGATTAAGAAAGTAGCCGATCCATCCCGTTTCGCCCGTACGGATTTGACGTCAAAGCCGAGAGTGGATCCATCTCAGGACAGTTTCTATTTTCAACCAGGAGATGTCTCTTATCTGACAGTGGCAG
>JAPDKQ010000239.1:0-15573 GCA_027569665.1 Aspergillus bridgeri | reverse complement strand
GCGGCGAGTGGTTCAATAATCGGCAAGACTGGCATGAGCATTGCGAGGCTCATCTCTGCAACCCGGGTGATTTGCTTCGATGTGACCCCATAATTTTCCGGAACTGTCCAGTCAAGCCTGGCTATTGTCCATTCTGCTTGGGCGATAACAGCTTATGGTCTACGAAACGGATGGAACAACACTTGGATATGGTTAAGTGGTACAGACACGTTCAATCTCATCTGACCAGTGAAGCTTTACTCGGTGACTTTCACTGTCGTCACCCGGCATGTACTCATGAATTTGGGTCATTGGCGGAGTTGTCTTACCACCTTGAAGATATTCACTGCTATAAACCTCCGCGTGGAAAGAAACGCTCACTAGAACAATAGATTGTTAGCGGTCCTAAAAGCCAGGTTATAGGGACGTCAATTAAATGTGAAACTGAAATTTCCAATTTGGCAACAGGTTAATGTCTAGTCAAGTTCATAGATATCAAAAAGAAATATACCAATTTTAAAGACCTAGTTACAATTCAGGTGCCCACCTCACGCCCTTTTCCTCTTCCTGTTATTTCTTTTCGGTGTCCGCCTTCTGGCGTCAATTTGAGGATATAGACGATTCATCTCCTGGCAATATGAGTCCAATTGATCAACAATCCACGCAATATCCAAATCGGGTAGCTTAAACGGCCAACAAATCAAATCCCTCACAGCTTTATCAAGCATTTTATATATCTCAATCGGTTCGGGGTATCGTTCTGCGATATTAAACAGGAAGGGACCAAGGTGAATTGTTGGATGCTTCTTATGGCTATAACCACTTAGAATAGCGACGAAAAAGTTAATAGTAGGGACTGCTCACATTATAGTACTCAATCTATTGCAACATAGGAGCACCGCTCCGTATGAGAGCTTTTCTGTTACTGACGACCAATCGCGGCCAAGAGCAGTCTGTTTTTGAAACCAGGTGCGGCGCGTTATCTGTCCCAATTCAGCTCCGTATTCCACAGAATGTTCTCTGGCTGGGGATCCTCGTGAATTACGCCACAACTACAAATCTTTCTCTCTGATCGAGATATCGCACGTTTGGACCGTGTCGTCCAGCTTGACATGGCGCACATTCTTACCACCCCAACCCATGAGAAGCATGTGGCGAATCTCTCCCGCGCCATACAAGAAATAAATCTGGGCCAAGTTAATTGTTCCAAGAAAGACTGGAACCGCAGACCCCTGTACTCGCCGAAGAACACGGTAGATCTCTGCCTCACGCGATACCTCCTTCCAAAGTCGTGACGTTGTCCCTTTACCGACTATTGTGTAGCCGTACGTGGAACAGGTGACCTTGAACGACGCTCCGTACGATCCACGGCCGCCCATGGGAGTGCAGTAACAGTCCAGTTTCTCATCTAATTGCTGGTTGAGCATTTGCACCAAGTTACCTGCATTGATCGGATGTCGGTCGCTATTTTCCCCGCACTGATGGAGCTCCACATTGGGACAGCGAGCATCCAATGTCCCGCCGCGTTGCAGACCGAGGAGACACCGCTGGGCGTTGTATGTTTCAAAAGGCGATCTTTTAGCGGGAGGTTGGAAGTTCCCTAAGTAGAGAAAGTAGATCTGGGGCCGTTGCTCCGGAGAATCGACCCGCACAGACTCTATAGCTTGGCGCAAGTGAATCTCTCTCATCCTCCATATGGAGCTGTTGCCGCTTGGGAAGAGGAGAAGATATCGAAGTGCGAAGGCTTGGCAGGCAGAATGACTAAGGATCCGGATAGGATTGGATCACTAAAATGATATGATCGAATGAAGAAATTATCTTAGCTATATTTAAACGAATGAATTTGAAGGCTTATTCCTCTATAACTACAAGATAAAGAAGCCGATATTTATGCAGTCTCAGGGGCTTCAGGATCGCCATAAAATGAGCTGAATTGCATGATCTTATACCATACGATTCATATTAATCGGGTTGCATGATCAGTTTATTCTAGTCAAGCAAGGCGATGATCTCTTGCTTAGAACTAGTCAACCCCGCACTTCAACACAAGATTTGTCATCATCAGGCACAGGTCGGCGGCGCGATTGAATCGTTAGACGTGTGGGGCGGCCCTCTTCCACGCCGCAGAGAGCAGTTACTGTATTGATCGCGTCGATATGCCATGAGGCAGACCGAGAGCCATTGACACGACATATGGAGAAGTTGGGCTTCAAGTCTCCCCGTAATGTGTTGGGACAGGCGTCACTTACCATTTGTATTGAGTCCATCGCTGACTCGGTCATCGAGCCACACAGTGATGTTTCCTGCTTAGGACGGCCCATCCAGATTCCATGGGCCTTCTTTAGAAGATGATATGACGCGAGCGCGGTACTATTTGGACCTGGGTGGAAAAGTGAACAGCATGACAACAAGTTGAAGGGAAATCGGAGCAAAACCTCGATACGCCGTTGCAGATATGGGTTTTGTTGAAAGACTCGGCCTTGCAAACATCCGTAAATAAACTCTTGCGGGTTACCACTAGTCAGCCTCCCTCTGCTGATAAGCGTCGGGCGCCTTGATCACAACTGGCCTCATGTATAACGAGACAGCCGTCGGAGGTATTTATCAAAAATCCTCGGGACTCCCGTCAGTGTCGCAGCGAGTCAAGCTTCAGATGGTAAGCCCATCTTCTCTCCTAATTACTGCGGCGTGGGACGTAGATCGGAGAGGCTTTAGTACGAACTATGAGAATATATAGCATACATTATCTAACGACCCTAGTCGGGTTACGTTTACCCTTACCTCTTATCGGCAATATTATCACGTCAGCGTCATTTTCCGGCTTGCCGAACGTCAAGTCCAATGTCGAGAAAAAGCCTATGTTATGGAAACCTCTATTTCATCGTTCGTTCGAAGGGTCGCTTATTTCATATCAATTACAAGGACATATGATCCAATCTGGCCTTCTTCAGAGAGTAAATCATTTTCTTTGATTACTTCTGACAATACCTTTTCCTAATTAAAGAAGCACATCAAAAAAAATGACTTATCAGCTCCAGTTCAGGGTGCCTAATGAAGACGCTTGCGGGTTCGGTGGAGGGAGGAGGGGGATTTCCTGGTCGAAGCTTTATATCCCACCCATGAACCTTTGTTCCAAATTTCTTGACATCCTCTTTCACAAGTTTGTCAAAATCTTCTGCTATCACTGCGATACGTAGGTGTTCATTTCCCTCTAGGGCATCTTTGAACAGGAGGAGGCGGCGATTGTCCAGAGTATACCACCTGGACATCTCAGGCCCACCCATTGAGTGTTTCACCACACGGATTGTTGGGAATTCCCCGATCGCGTTGAGCCTAGATTGAATGTCCATGTCGTGGAGACGCTCACTCTCGTCAAGGAGAGATCTGCCATCTTGAAAACTCCAGCCAGCATTTTTTTGAGAAAAGTGAATATCGCGGATAGCGAGCGTTGCTGGTCCCTCAGTTGCTTCAGTTGACAGTCTAGCTGCACTCAGCCTTTCGGCACCCTCCAATAGTTGTGTCGTTCCTCTGTTGCGAAAGAGGGCTTTCACTCCAGTGCCCAGGAGCCTTCCAGCTCCTTCGCCAATAACTCCCCCAACGGTCCCATACAGTGCATCTGTGCCGACGCTGTCCCACGTTGGTGTCTTTCCACTGGCGGCGTCATATATGGCCCCTGTAGCCACATCGGAAGCGACACCAGCTGCGATAGACAGACCTGCCTCGATCACAAACCCTGTCCCACCTGTCAGGACTCCTACTACGATTCCAGCCGATATCCCAACGACGGCTAAAGCGATATCGCGCCAGGTAAACTCCATTCCGAAAAGACTGAAATGGCCTGAAGGGTCGACACGATTGATGGGATCACCGAGACAATAGGCATAGGGGTTGGTCTCTCCCGAGGTGAAGGGACTCCACCCATCTGGGGAGTGGAATCGCATCAGAGTTGGATTGTAGATGCGATATCCATTGCCAAGATGATACCATCCGGTCACAGGATCTCGCCACTCGCCGTTAAACCCTATAGATGAGATGCTATTGCAAAAACCATAAGGCGTATAATGCTGGTGGTGAAATTCATTTGGCTCTTTTGTATCAAGCCATCCGAGGATTGATTGATGGGAATCCGAGGCCCAGAGCTGGCTTTCCGTCTTTCCATCTTTCTGCGACAATTGCCCGTAACATGTTCCGCCGGCAGATATAAAACTGACTTTATTTTCTCCCGCAGTGAGGCCAATCAGCGCGTTCCCTCGGTAGTGGAGATACATGTCTGTTCCTTGCGTCTTTTGGCAAATTAATTTTCCGCTAGCGTCGTAGAAGTATTGACTGAGCCTTTCTCCTGTACCACTAGACACGGCGCTGAGGCGACTCTGAGTATCGTATGTCAGCGTGCGACCTTGCTCATCACGCGTCAAACACCCATTTATGTCGTATTCGAGGTCAACCTTGGGGGAATATTTCGGATGTGTGTTGGTTATTTGGACAAGCTGAGTAGGGTCTTCCTTGCTGTATACGTAATGCGCAGTATTTGTAGCCCCATCCTGAAATGTGGTCAAGACTTTGGTCAGGTTGTCGTAGGCATCAAAAGTAAACTGTTGTCTCTGAATCTTCTGTTCCTTCTCCTCTGAGGATAGTTCTGTTCCTTCGCACTGGAAGTCAACAAGCCGGTTATGACAATCGTAGCCGAAGCTTTCCCCTCGCAGCAGTTTTCCTTGACCATCCTCGACAAGTTTCCTAGTAAAACGACTCGTTTTGTCAAATGTCTGGCTCAACTTGTACAGCGGTTCATTTCCTTTGCTGACACTTCGTTCAATCTCTCGTCCGAACTCGTCGTAGGCGCGATGAGTGCTCAAGGTTTGGTTTTTCTCCTCGTCCTTTGTGCTGCTTTCGCACAGACGTCCTGCCCTGTCATAGGAGAATGTGACCTTTGTCTTCCCTTGGACCAACTGTTTAGGTCGACCGCATTCATCATATTGAAGCTCACGTGCTTGTCCGTGTACATCCGTGTACGTTTGCAGCTTACCAGCCATGGAATAACCAGACTGAGCAGACAGTGCGTCCTTGTTATTGAATTGAAAGTTTTCGTTGGTTAACAGGCCTGAAGGTAGATATTGTCGCTCTTCTTTGGTATGAAAACCATTCAGACGCAGTATTTCCCCAGTCTTCTGGTTATACTCATATGCAACCGCATCATCCGTGCCTTTCATATGAGTAAGGCTGTAGTCTAAACCGCGATCATATGTGAGGTCGAACTTGTCTTGACTCGGAGTTATGACGCTGCTCGCCTTTGGAGCGTGTCCTTGGTAGGCCATGGTGGTGGTACGGGGTCCCACTCTATGATTGATGACTCGACCTAATGCATCAAAGGACTGTGTCCCCATGATCTGGTCGTTCACTTTAACAGAGATGGGCAGGGAACCGGCAGTCTGGTCAGCGTAGTCGGTTGATACTATGCGTCGGTCTGGCTGAATGGTTTGAGTAACACGGTCGAAGCTGTCGTACTGGTACTGCGTTGTGCGTTCAAGTGTGTCTGTCACTTCCATAACACGACCTAGGCCGTCGTATTCGTATGAGGTTTTGCTATACTCTTTCCCATCCTTTGTTAGCACAGCCTCCCAATCCTTAGTGCCAGAAAGATTTGATTTTGTCTTGGTCTGGCCTTCCCCCTCGATGCCTGCCGTATAAATAAGGTCTATCGGGTCTGTGACTGACAGGGTGACTACACCGGTAGTGGAGTCAGTGGGGTCAAGAAGGTCAGTTGTCTTACAAACCTGCCCCCAGTCGTCGTATTCGAATGTTCTTTTTCTTCTTGCTTTGTCCGTCCGTGTGCCACTTGTTCCCAGCCAGTCAGTATTTTCAACTGCGAAGCATTGGCCAATTTTATTGTAGCTGCGTTCTTCAACGACGCGAAAGGGTCCGGGCGATGTATTGGATGCATCGTTGTCTTGTCTCTCAACACGGCATACTCTCCCCAAACCATCCGTAACCTGGTGTGTTTGCACGCCATTGAAATCAGTAGTTGTCGTCATATATCCGACTCCTCCTTCTGCGATGGCATATTCGTTCAGTGCCGTTACTTCGTGGGGCTTTCCTGCGGATAGTATGGTTTTTGTAACTCTGCCAATTTGGTCATATTCGAAATGGTCTTCGTTGCCGTCGGTATCAATACTAACAACCGGTTTTCCATCGTTGAGAGAGAAGATCGTTCCACTCTTCAGAGTGCTGGTGCCATCAAACGAAGTGACTGTTTTTGTGACTTTGAATTGTTCCTTTGAACAGCAATAAGCCCAGTTTGACGTTGTAGGATATTTTCCACGTAGACATGAGACTCGTTGCTGGAAACGACCGTGGTCCCTTGAATCCGGCTGGTTCACGTAGGTGTATTCTGTACTTGACAAAGTCTCACTTTTTTCCCGCCTCTGGACTTCCTGAACAGCAATATATTGGCTTGTAGGTCCCCCGATTGCTGCTTCCAGTGCAGTGTATTTGTAATTAACACTGCGCGTCGGGGTAGAATATAAACTTGATGCAGGCGTGACAGTTTTGCTTTTCATGTGTAGCTGAAAGCCGTGCGGATCTGCCGGACAGAGCGTTTTGCCTGTTGAATCTTTTTCGTCATCCGGCGGGTAGTAGGCCCACTCGGTCTTAGTTCCGTCTGGTTCAATCTTCCAAGTAGGGTTTCCCCATGGGTCGAAGCCGTGCTGGGTAACTTCGAAACGAGATGCTTGAGTCACCGTATCCCTATAGGTGGTCTTGATTTGACTTGGAAGCTGGTATTGTTCAGGTTGGTTTTCAAATGCAGTATTCTCCGACATATAATAGATTATTTCCTGCGTACTTTGCTTTGTGCCTTGTTGTTTCTGCGTGCTGACAAGAAGGTGGAATTTATTGTATGTGTACGTTGTTGTCGCACCGCCTTCTACTTCGACGGTCGTTGTATACTGGTAGCCATCACGCATACGGTACAGGTTGTCTTCGCCATCGTTCCAGTTATAGTCACCACCATAACCCAGGAAATTATGATCCGAGTAGCTGTAGGTTGTAGTTGAAGGCTGCTGATTTCCAGGCCGCACGGTATGCGAAAGGACGTATGGTATGGTCCTGTATGGTGCCCCTTTGGGCAATTGATGACCGATGGTTCGATAATTGATGATTTCCAGAAGACCGACAGGGTCATTTACTTCAGTTAAACCGGTAATTGGGCCGATATCCTGATACGTAAATTCCCAGGCTGTTTTGTCCAGCAGAGGCAGTGCAAGTTGAACCAGTCGGTCGCTTTCCTTGGTAAGAGTGATTGTACTACTTTCTGGAGTCTGAGGGGCACGGATTATTTCCACACGAGCATCATGGTACAGAATTTCCAGCAAATCCTGAGAACTTTCTTGGATTTTGCTGAGTCGTGGTTGTTCGCCGTACCGATCCCATAACAACTCTACCGAGCGACCATTTGCTGCGCACAACCGTATAGGGACCGTTGTATTGTAAGTATCATTGGCATTGGATAAGGTTTCAATCTGTCCGTCTTTATAGACGACTTCGTAATTGCCCCCCTTTCTGTGAAAGTTGAAGCTTCTGAGTTTTCGGTCATCGACCGACAAAACGCTTTCTGTTTCTGTGACTTGGTAATGCTCGCCTGTCGACAGTGAAAGGATCTTGGATTGACGGTGTTGATAGGAGGACAGGTTGAAGGACCACCCTCGGCCAAAGCCAATATCTTGTGGGTTTAAAGGATTGTAGCTGAGTGAGAGTTTGAGAGGAGGGCAATTGCGTGCTTGTCCTGGCGCTTCATATACATCGATTGTGCAGGTATATTGACCAGTGCGGGGGTCGACTCCTTTCTGTATAAAGCTCTCAAAGTTTAGGGCTTGGGAATAGAACAAGTTCTGGTTGGACGACATGATTTGCCCGAGAAGGCAAGTTTCCAGGTAATGGCTTTGATCGAAAACAAATAAAGGTGTCTAAAGACTTGGAGGCTGCTGTTGCATCCTCAACTCGAGATTCAGGGGGATATAAATTAACTTGATAATTCGGACTATCGGTAACCGGAAGTGGGCCTTTGGAGGCACCTTATTCTGGATCACATTTGCGTCGCAATATCATGCTTTAATTACCGCATGCGGAATACTGTACAGTGGGCTGGAGTCGTCGTGCTATCGTCATTGCATGCAGAATGAGCAGTGTGCCGGTAATGAGGTGGCAATGTCACGCTCTAATTACCGCATGCGGAATACTGTACAGTGGGCTGGAGGAGTCCTGCTATCGTCATTGCATGCAGAATATACAATGAGTTAATTAATTGGTCTTCGATCTCGCGCGGCCTGGCACTTCGAATGGTATCCGTGTTAACCGACATGAGGAATTCAGACGTGGTTAGAAAAGTGGGTCCCAAGCTCTAAGAGAGAGTCAATGACACCGTGCACAGAAGCTGGGAGTGATGTAATACACGGTTATTTCTTCGGGATGAAATTAATATATTAATACTAGCTCTACCCTCCTTTGGTGGGAACCATCCGATATTGTAATAACCCTCTTTCATCAATTCTTAGTTCCGCACACTTACAGATTGGCTAGGATCAGCCATGGCTCCAAATATGCAATGGGAGGTGACGTGGATGGAAGTGCACACAAGCAAGGTGGACCAAAGTTCAGATAGCCTCTATGCCAACGGCTTGATGCAAGTGCCTATCTATGTCTCCATCAAAGCGATTGATAGGGGAGGTTCTCACTATTCTTTGACGCAAGAAGAGCTCAACACAATCAAGTTGATTGACTACAATGATACGGCCAATGAACTTTCAGGTAATTGGGTCTACGCTGATTGGGAAAACAAATTCGATCACACTTTTGGTTCACCAACAAGATCAGCCAGCGACACTCTCCATTCAAGACTGCCCAGAACGGATAGTGATCCTCAGACGAAAAGGTATTGGGTCTCCACGAGGAAAACAGAAAGCAAGGCTGTTGCTGCGAGCATCCAACAGCCTGATGGTACATCCTATACAACCCATACTGGCGGGCGCGATTCTAAAGTCACACTTGTCGGGGTAACACCTATCTTTTATACCAACGATAATATCGAAATCCAGGAAGAAGATACTGCCAAAGGTGATGGTTTAGGGCTGATTGGTTGCACCTGGGTCCAGAAGAACTATTATATTTCTTCTACAAGTCCTCATCCCATACTGTTAGCCAATGTTTACCGCTACAGTTACCTCAATGCTCCGCTGGTTGAGAATGCTTATTCCATGTTATATGATCATCCAAAACAGCGCATTGTTGTGTTTTACATTTGGGATTGTGGCCCGGAAACAATGAAGGAGGCCGGTTTCTATATGTGGTCCGCTTATTACTCGGACCATTACTCGGGCCAGGCTGATATCTGGGTTAACCAAAAAAGTCATGCGCTGTGTCTTACTCGCCTGGAATTCAATCTAACGCATGATTTGCCATTCGAAAGTGATAGTACACCTTCGGGGCACGGTATATCGTTTACCCTCTATGATTCATACGGGAACTCGGGCTCTTTCTCCGCGGGTGTTACTGATGATTTCACGGATGTCAAAATCACAGTATCCGGTGAGCCGCATGTTGACCAAACCGCCTCCATTGCCGCAACTCCGGTGGCGGGCTACTTCAGTTGAAAAATATCATTAAAACACTCACATGTTAGTGGATATACCACTTCTTGTGCCCGTTGTGAAGATGCAGATGTGATTGCAGTTCAGGAAGGCGGTATGCGGTATGCCTCAGGAAATCCAACCCCCTGAGAGTTTGTCCCTGAATTCAAGTTTTGGAGCTGTCAGGATAGGGGATTGTCAATATCTTTGTCTATCATTAAGTCATATCTGGGAAGAAATATGGCCTTTATTGTACGTACAATACGTCTCCGAACGCAAATCGGCAACTACTCCTTTTATAATTCATGATTAAATCTATTGTTATCGCTACACATCTCAACTCTGTCCGTGACAATTAAACATCAAGTAAATATTTACGATAAGTATTTACAATACTAGAGGGTGTGCAGAAAAAGGCGGTGCTGGGAGGAGGCGGTTGTGATTGTAGCTAGCAAATAAGCTAATTAACGGCTAAAACGGAAGTATTAGCAGGAGCAAGTATGCAGATATACGTATACAGATGACTTTATCTAAAGGCTCTCGGGTCTTGCAATGTTTATCCCGCAGTCCATCGAGATAGAGCGGATGGAAGAAGAATGATGATGGTGGTGATTATGACGTTCTTAATGGTAGTCGTGCAGTATGTGCACAAGCAGGAGGCAAGCCTCAGTTACACCCACCCAGCATATTGCAGACAGGGTGCCTTTAATACTAGGCACTCGACAATTCTCTAAGTCCCATAGCTTCTTCGTCTTCCGGTAAAATCCTTGAGAGAAGAATATCTTAACAATTGCTCCCTGACTTTCATAATGGAAAGTCGGGTCTCTTCCATTGCCTTGTTATATTATATATGGCGAGAGCTCAGGGCAGCCAAGCTAGCTTACCCGCTACCCTAGTGCTATCTGGCAGCCTAATCCAGTCGGTGGCTACAAAAACCCCAATTCGACCGTTATAACAATTCCATAACTTCAATCTACTATAGTCGAGATCACCATGCTATCCATTGTCTCTAGTGAAATTTTACTCCCCAACATCAGATTAATTGGAAATCAATATTATTCAATGCGGAATAAATTCCGTATAAGAAGCTCTATTGTCTACCAGATCGAGCCTCGATTCACAACAATATTTTATCTTTTAAAAACTGAATTGTTCAAAGGTAACATTTAGAAAATGGTCGAAATAGCCATTCTATCTTCCAGGATACCTATTTATATGGCTCTATTCCCCCGAGTGTGCCGTCTGCAGCCCCTCTAACTCAACCAACATGCTAGCCCATTCAAGAAAAGATGAATGCAACTGCGCTTTTCCCCCTGTATCCAATAATTCTGTCTCATCATCCGAAACAAGCACCGATTTAAAGAATCAGCGAGAAATACACCACACTTCATATCCAGCAACAAATCGGCTCACTGATGGTGAGATCTACCGAAGCATTAGGTTCCATGAGCGAGTAGGAAACCACACCGACGTAGAGAACTCGAAAGCCCGGCTGAACACAGAGACGTCCAAAATTCTCAAGAAACTTGGTGGAGATAGGCACCAGGCCTTGAAATGTGCCTTCGACGATAACCTTCCCTTTGTGGGATTATGGGAAGACTTCGTATTCGGGCCGTTCCACCGCTTATTTGCTATGAATTGCCCAGAGGTATGATCCTGACCCGCATCTTAGAAGTATTATGATTTGACTAGTGAGGTAGGAGTTAGCACATTATATTCGACATATTCCCAAAACTTGGAGATTTATTTGTCATGATATCCATCTCTTTAGTCTCATGGACAGTAGAACTGTGAAACTACTGGAAACACTTACACCAGAAGCGACCTACGACGCGAGCGTTATAGAGAAACTGGCAATAAAGGGTCGGATATTCCCAAGTGTTAACAGGGTGACTGTTCTTAACCAAATATTGCCTCTAATTCTCTTCGCGTGCAAGAATAAGCTCATTAAGATTGTAATTTATGACCTTTAATAAGCTTATCAAATCGCGTCTCTAGCGAAGTTGAAGGGCTCTGCGTACGCTCCCCTATACGTGTTTTGAGTAGCTGCTTCACGGTAGATGCCTGCTTTTCAATCTGCTTTGTTGTATAAGGCATTTCTGGAGCTGAATTAGTTGATCGACTGGGTGGTGGTGTAGGGATCTTCAGTCGAATACTCAGTTGATTGAGCACCCTATCTGGATTGAATGGAATCAGGCCAGCGCCTGCGAAGCTATTCCGAATAGTCTCTGCTTGAAAGGCGCGTTCACGAGCTTGTGGAAAAGCCTCTAGGAAATCAAGCTTGTCGATATGATTGATTCCTAAACGTGCTTGCTTCTCTACTAGCTGCCGTACGCCCGCTTTAAAGGCGAAAAGCAGCTAACATCTAGAGGCTGTAGTAGATACGATGAGTGTGCAGGTATATAGATAGGAATAATATTATTCTTGCTGCATATCTGGTGGAATTGAGGTGTAAGATGACTATCATGGCCGTTAAGAATCAGTAGACGATATTTTCTAGTCGTACGACTCGTAGTAGTAGGAATAAACAGATTTTAGAGCTAACGAAGGCCAATTTTGTCTGTCGTCCATCCATTACGACTAGCTTTAATCCTACTATCGCGTGGAAGCTTGATATCTTGATACCAACCCTCTATATGGACTTTGTCTTTAAAGATCATACACGGAGGGAGCGCCCAACCAGTAGAGTTGATACACTTGATTGAAGTAACCCATTCTCGATTGATTGGCTGTATAAGAAAGGCCTTTCTGTAGTAATCAGCTCTAGTAACTACTTGAGCAGTAGCTACTCGACCCATAGCGAAGCCAGTTTCGTCAAAATTGTAGATATCTTCTTGTACGATCCCGTGTTGCATTATCGTGATTTGTACGCAGTTAAACCACTCCTGTATAATCTTGGGGTCTTCTCATTTAGCACGTCGATAATCATAGCGTCGAGTATAACTAAGAAATGCACATTTGCGCCTAGGCGCCTTTCAAATTTGGCATTCTAGGCTATTCCTATTTAAAGGCAAGAACCCCGCTGTCAGACCCGTAATGACCACAACTACTTAACTATGTCGACGAGCTCTGCAGATGAGAGGATCCTCCGGGATAAGCGTCTCTATTCTCGTGGACGAGCAAAGGTGTCATTGAATCACCTCCAGTATCGAGGAATTTCATATCACGCGGTCCGAGCACTTTTTGCCCGATCCTCGATTCTTATCAACCAATCGATAGTATGCCTATCCCTAGGTCGAACCAAGATGCCTTGCTATTCTCCAAAAATTCCCTCCACCTGAATAAGTTTCGCATGCCACGTTAGCAGCAAGCAGTTATTTGCTACTACGTTGATAGCGGAGACGGATATAGCAGTTTGCGTCTAGCAAAATTTCAAGTCGCAGCTGGAATGCTGTATGTGCTGCAATTTTTCCACTACAGCTCCTATACAGTAATGAAGTTTTTTCAGAAGTAGCATGTTTAAAGATGCATATTTTGATTAGTTGACTAGCCACCCTCAAATTTTCTAATATTAACCAGTCACTTTTGCGGCCACAACTAAAAATAGCGTAGAAGCGCTGAACTAGAGGGTGGCCTAGTACGGGAAAGTAATTATAAAAGGGGAGCGAAAGTCTATAGGAGACGGTCAACTGAGGTGGACATGCCCAGAGATGTCTGATGAATCGCAGAGACATAGTGGCTTCGCCGGCCCAAACAGTGAACTTAATGAGAGAGACAGGCATAATTCCACTTGTACCAATTTTCCAACTAGCTCCCATTTTATCACCCCGGTTGTGGGGGTTGAACGCGAAAGACCTGAGTCTACTTTTACCAATTGTACCAATTTCCCAACCAGTGCTCATTTTATCACACCGGCTGTCCCGGTTGACAGCGGAACACATGAGTCTATTTGCACCAAATTTCCAAACAGTTTTGGCCACGCCAATCCTCTCGGCGGATTACCCCAGGAAGAGATATCTACTGAGGATGTTACCCAACATAATTGCATCAATGCCTCGAACGATCTTATATTAAGATCTCGAAGTCAGCTTTCGAAACCAATGAGGAGTCAGAAAAGGTTGCCGGAAAGCCAAATGGAAGGGGGGAAACGCCTAACGACGTCATTTTGTGCAGACTCTGAGCCTTGGAGATTATATAATAAATTTGCTGAACTGGGCGCATCTGGGACTACTTACCTGGCACTTGGTCCCTTAAACCCTGCCACTGCGGCAGAGTTAGTGGTGGTCAAAGAACAGCGAGCGGCCGATGCTAGCGCCACTAAAATGCTCACACGAATTCGCCACGAGAACATTGTAAGCTTGATAGATGCTTACCTATCCTCTGGCAAAGTCTTCTTTGTTTATGAGCGGATGGATGTTTCCTTGACCAGATTGAACGCCTACTGCTGTCTCAAAGAAGAGCACATTGCTGCTATTTGCCGTGAAGTAAAAACTCTTTTAAAGAACGCGGTATCTATCCTCCTAATGGAACTCCTATCATTCGCGAGCTTCAAGCAAAACTGCCTCCAATTCCTGATCTCTCTGCACCTGATCTACCTGCATTCGATGAATCTACGCCTCCTCCGAATCCTCCTTCTTCAAGCATTGAAAATACGCCTCCAAATTCGTTATCTAAATGATAAGAATGATCCTGTACGCGTCAATCGCTGCTTAGAGCAGATTTTTAAGCAACAAAAACGTCAAACTGAGTATCTCCAAATGATGAACACGTCTCTGGAGCAGATCAAGGCTGTACAGGAACCCCGGCGCCGTCAATATACAAAGTGATCGATTACAGGGCTTCGATATAAAGGGGTATTAAGTGTAAAGGACGCGAATCATTCAATTGCGAGCAGGAAGGCAAAAGAGGAGCAGGGTAAGAAGCGAAGAGCAACCAAGGCATGGAAGGAAGCGTACGGCCACCACCCACCTGCACCTGCTGTGGAAAATGAAACACCGGTTTCTAATAGTGAAATGGCTGATAAACCGGATCATGAGATTTTTTTTATGGATTCTACTGGTAGTGGGCGTTGAAAATTGAGTTATTTTGAATATCTTGCCATTACGCTGACGACCACCCACCGGCGAAAGGCGGTGGGTGGTCGGGTCCGCCACTACTACACCTAAGAGGGTCAACCCTAATTTAGCGTAGGGAATTATGCTGCGTATACGGTATACTGCCATACACCCCCTCGGCGTGTATTGTGTAAAGTCTTGTTTTTGCACGATGCACTAAACTCGTACAAGCTTCTATGCCTGAACTTGAACTTGCTTTCTTTTTTTGGGTCTGTTCTTTGCCAAAGTCTTTGTTAACGTTCGTGGGATCGTGACTCCCGAGATTATAGTTTCCCGCTCCCGCTACGGGATTCGAACGCGAGAGGCTGGGGTGTGCTCAGGAAGTAAGCGCTGAATTCCGTGATCTCCACCGATTCACTCTGAATGAAGGTCTTTATTTTCTAACTATGCGATACAGCTCGTATTTACGCAATCTCTAGAACTTCAAAACGGTCAATAATTCCAGCCAAAACACTAAGAAATACGCTGCATTATTCAAGGCATTTCTCATTCCTTCGGTTGAGCAAGGCGATGAAATGCCGGCTTAGTCCACTCCCGCGGCGACAGAAACCGTGGGTGTTCCCACCATAGCCGAACAGCAATAGATTCGGTCGCCTTGTCTAGAACCCACCTCATCCATGGGTAACTAACTAGTTAGAAATCAAAGTTGACTTATCTAAGCGGATATCGGGCGCCAAGCTCCGACGGTGGATCCACTGCCATCATAGTGGCGACTAGTTCCAGTGTTTACCGAGACTGCGCGACGGAGTACAAATAGACATTCCATTCCACTAGGGCTTTTTAAAAGCAAATGGGTTCACTATATCCACCTGCTTGACTATACTTACACAGTAATATTTTTAATAATCTGTATCAAATCCCTCTTTCCTTTCGGGATTGCCAACCAGACACTTTGAACCTGCAATAACAACCTTCCTGTATCG
>JAPDKQ010000238.1:0-15835 GCA_027569665.1 Aspergillus bridgeri | reverse complement strand
ACACCAGCACTAAGTCTTGACACCTCTCGTTCGCTTGCCCTCGGTCTCGGAAAGACCTGCCCTATTGGGGCTAGGTTGAGGCCTGTGCTGCCTAGGATGCCTTTTCATTGATAATACTATACGTAAAGAAAGTCTGGCCACATAATAGTTATATGAAGCTTGGCTACCTATCACGCGGTCCGAGCACTTTTTGCGCCCGATCCTCGATTACTATCAACCAATCGATGGTTTAATTGTCTGATGTCGAACCAAGGTGTTGAATGTGTAAGATGAGTGTTGAGTGACCAGTAATATAATAATCTGGCCATAATAGCATTCGGCAATTTAATATCTGAACAGTTATTAACAACCGAGTTCACCAATCATACCCTAGATAGATGCCTTATTATTCTCCAAAAATACCCCCCACCTGAATAAGTTTCGATGCGACGTTAGCAAGCAGTTGTTTGCTACTACGTTGCTAATGGAGACGGGTATAGCAGTTTGCGTCTGCAAAATTTCAAGTCGCAACTGGAATCCTGCATGTGCTGCTCTTTTCCCACTATGGCACCTATACAGTTATGAGGTTTTTTTTCAAAAGTAGCATGCTTGAAGATGCATAATTTTGATTAGTAGACTAGCCGCCCCCAAATTTTCTAATATTAACCAGTCACGTTTGCGGCCACAACTAAAAGCAGCGTAGAGGCGTAGACGATGGATTAGTACGGGAAAGTTATTATAAAACGGGAGCGAAAGTCTATAGGAGACGGTCAACTGAGGCGGGTGTCCCCAGAGATGTCTAATGAAATGAATCGCACAGACATAGTGGCTTCGCCGGCCCAAACAGTGTATTGGATGAGAGAGACAGACATAATTCCACTTGTACCAATTTTCCGAACAGCTTTGGCCACACCAATCCTCTCGGCTGGTTTCCCCAGGAAGGGTTATCTATTGAAGATGTTCCCCAACAAAATTGCATTAATGCCTCGAACGATCTTCTATTAAGATCTACAAGCCAGCTTTCGAAACCCAAAGTGGAGGGGGGAAACGTCTGATGACATCATCTTGTGCAAACTCTGAGCCTTGGGGATTATACAATAAGTTTTCTGAGCTGGGAACATCTGGAACTACATATCTGGCACTCGTTCCTTTGGACCCTTCCACTGCGGCAGAGTTAGTGGTGGTCAAAGGGCAGCGGGCGGCCGATGCTAGCGCTAATAAAATGCTCACACGAATTCGCCACGAGACCATTGTAAGCTTGATTGATGCTTACCTATCCTCTGGCAAATCCTTCTTTGTATATGAGCGAGTGGATGTTTCGTTGACCATATATTGAACGCCTACCACTATCTCAAAGAAGAGCACATTGCTGTTATTTGTCGTGAAGTAATTTATTCTCAGAGGTGGCAGGTTCAACAGCTAAGATTATTGCAGGTTCTGAACGGTCTTAAGTATATTCACAGAGAGCTCAAAATCTCCATCTGCAAGCCTTTGTACGAGAACACGTTCCTAAGCTACACCGGCTACATAAAAATTGGTGCGAATGCCGGTTCTCCTTTTTCTTTTTCATTGGGTCAGGAAGCGTATTTTTACATAGGGCGTATCGGCACTGGTCTATTGGAAGGCCCAGGAGATCGAGGCCCGCAAGATATTCGCTCTGTTGGAAACTTCATACTGCATATCATGCAACGAGGGACCATGTTTCGTAATTCACAGGAAGAGAATTTACAGAACTGAACGCTTTGTACCAGAATTTTCTTCTCAGTTGAACAAGATTCCTAAGCGATTACGTTGTGGAATCCCTGACAATAACAGCTTTCGAACAACCAGAAACTGTCTTTTCTTACCTGTCATATGTCATTATGACCCGGTTACTCGCTCACAACTGACATCCCTCGCTATTCAACGCGACATTTTTGTCTGCTTCTTTGGGGCACCTTCTCTTCGAGAGCCATCTATCGCCAATTCTGTGCCCAGCTCCGACGGTGGGGTCTATGACCATGTAAAATTTGGTCCCATCATATATCCCGACAACGCTTGTGAAAGCGGATATTCTGGCTTGAGGAATGTTTCTCATGCGCTTTACTCGGCTACTCCAACATCTAGCAACTATGGAACCAGTTCAGGAAGTTTCAGTCATCGCATTTCTAACTTCCAAGCGTATGTGCAGGACATAGAAGCTGCCTTAGGTTCACAATATCACCTGTCACAGAGCCCTGAAAATATGACAGAAGGGCCTTCCGTCGGTGGTTTCGAAGAACCGCCACTAGCACCCGGGTTCGAACAACCCACCGGACCAAGCATAAATGCATATCACCCACTCCGCCGGGGATTAAGACCCTCAACTGCCATGACCGAGTTTCTCTGTACAGAGCATAGTTTAATTGTTATCTTCCTATGGAGTCAAAGAAGTTCATCAAATTCCTATAGACAGATCAGGACCAGTTTGAGGGTAGTGTTAGTTCTCTTGCTAATAAGCGATTTTGCTTCATGACCATGGAAGATGGCACAATTTGTTTTAATGAGCTACCTGATCTCTGGGTAGCATCCCAGCAGGCGAAGCTTGTCTTTGCCAGTACAAGAAAGAATATGGCGCATTATACGGCTGACCATTCACAAATTCCTTTCTTTAATTACCTAAATTCTCAGCACTTGGGGACACCGATATAATAGTTATCAGTTATCATTCTGCTGAGACTTTATTGTGCTAACATTGACAGCGGTTTTCCTTAATGCCCAAGCACTCTCTAACGTCTAGACACTGCGTTTCAATATTCAGAGATTTTAATGCTCAGATACTCCACTGAGATACCCTCCTTTGTCCCCTGACTCCATACATCCATTTTTACGCTGCCAATGGTGCTGGTGTAGAGCGTCTATTTAATTGCGCGCGTGATATCTGTCATTATCGACGTGGGCAATTAAAGCCGGAGACAGTTAAAGCGCTGATGTTTCACATGTGTGCAACAAAATTCGAGGTTGAACAAAGGGAGATTGATTTCACTAAGGAGCTTATTTCAGTTGGGGAGGCAGCTCTTGACCAGGAGAGAGGCTTAATACCACCTGTACCTTCTCTGGATCCCATAAATGATAGTGAGGTCGAAGATGAAGATACAGTGGTTAAGACCCCCTCTCAGCTACCATAGACTCAGGCTCAGAGTGAACCCAAGAGACTTCGTAGAAGCACTCAATCTCAGGACAGTGAATCCATACCTGAACCGGCTGATCTGGAGAATACACAACGACCTAGTCGAGTACGGAAGAAGACTAGGATGCCAGAAGCATTTGAAATTGGAACTCCATAAGTATATAGTAAATAAAAGAAGCACGCTACTATTTTAAATAATTATTTACAAAAAAAAGTAGATTTTGGTAAGATACTCTATACCGACTAGATGCTAGAAAAATACCAAAAAGTCTGCATAAGAAATCATCTGACCGAAACGTCACGAGCCTTGGCCAGTTTGCTATGTTTATCTAACCATTGGTTAACCAAACCGCAAAATTTGCGGTCTTGATCTGAAGACCAAAACTATTTGGTTTTGGATATGGTTGCGGTTAACCATGGTCTTTGCGGTAAGTGCCGCAATCTACTCGTAGGTTGCCGTGCTATGAACGGGGGGGTACGTGTGTTTGCCTGTCAAGACGCCTGTGCCTTTTATGCGACTTACTACCAAGCTGAACGATATCAATTCCCGGTTTGCCATTCCTAGTCATGGCCTCGCCCATG
Source organism: Aspergillus bridgeri (assembly GCA_027569665.1). Lineage (NCBI taxonomy): Eukaryota > Fungi > Ascomycota > Eurotiomycetes > Eurotiales > Aspergillaceae > Aspergillus > Aspergillus bridgeri. Next base: position 12,126 of record JAPDKQ010000238.1, on the reverse strand, counting down.
GCCTAGGCAGTTTACCGTCATTAATTACGACAATATAGCCAACTTGTAAACGCCCGCCGATTCTGAATATGAGATCCGCCTTCGGTCCAACCGCCACGCAACTCATCGCAGCCACATCCTATTCACGTCGGGCTCTACAGGCCGGCCAAAACCAATTCAAGTCTTGGCTGACGGTATCCTGAATTTGCTTGATAACTTTCCTACTTCGTCTCCGCACAAGTCGGACCATATGAGCATGTTAATCAACCCCAAGTTGGTCCTTTCCCAGTTTGAGATATGGGGGCCCTTCTTTCTGGTGTAACAGCTACACAAGTCCCAAATCTGGTCGTACCACAGGGAGAAATCTGAGTTTCCGGGCCCCGGTCGACAGAGTACCTACTCTGCCCGGTAAATCGATATTCCATCCAACGTACGGCAAGCTGAAAGCCTACTGCGGCAACGGCCGTTGGATTTTGATTCTCAAGCTCTGGTCGCCAAAAATGGCATCCTTGAGCCGCTTCTCTCAAGCGTATACCTAATTGCTAGGGGCTCTTTGCGAATCCAGTGGTTGCTGACGTCTACAATACAAATGTAATCCTTCCAGTACAGAGCATACTCCAATATCATCAGAATGTGTTGGAAGGCTATAGACATCATAATCAAGCCACATTTGCTTGTTCTCGGAGATTCATCTGCCAACGGTTTTCCGTAAAGTGCTATAGTTAGGCAGATCCGAGGTTTGATAGAAGTGAACTTACTCCTTGCTGTTAAGGACTTCAAAGCCGGTGGTAATAACGAGCAGAGGCCGAGCAAGATCGGCGATAATCTGCTTTACTGGGGCGGCAACAAGGGTGATATTATGACCGAGTCCTCGTTGTCCGCAAACCCTCCTGGACCGTGGGTTCCAATAATTTTGAATTCCTTCTTGGCCTGCATAGAGTAATGGCAACACGGTTCGTACGCTGCGATACGAGGTGGAGCGCGAGTTGGCGTCTGATACACACACACAGTTCTGCACAAGGAGCCAAAACCCTATCATTAGAGCCTGTGGTCACAATATCCAACCCGCAAAATGCGGTTAATGAGCATACTATTGCTGCCACAACAGGAACCCTTATCTTTATCCAGAGCGCCTCGCTCATCCTGCTTCCATTCTTTAGCCCACCAGGTGTAAAACCGGTTCGTCGCATGATCTTCTACGGAAGATCGTCCCAGGCCAACGAGCAACTTAGAGCCTCTCACGCAATTCGAGCAAGTCACCCTTCCTGTCGCTTCAAACTCATATCCTGAACAGTTCCCAGGGAGAGAGCAATGGATATCTGAGGAAGACGACACATTCAGGAGCTTACGCGAAATTGCATGTCGGGGCGATCTACTAGGGATAATAAAGCTGTCTCAGAAAATCCCATCCAAGATGATATCCATCGTGCCCTCACGGCAGCAGCAAACTGTGTTCATGCCTACATAATTCATTTTCCTTCTGCAACTAGATGATTAGATACCAAAATAACCTATTCACATGGCCAAACCGCACTACATCATGCTATTCGTGCTGGGCATGGGAAAGCTGTTCGGGTGCTGATTGAATATGGCGCGGCCCCGTTCCGAGGCTCACCATCGCCGATGGAGCTAGCGGAGCTTTACCTAGTGGAATGCCAAACCGCTGACTCTGTTGGGGGGAGCTTGTCGAAAGAGGCATCCTCTCAATTATAACAGGGTGAGTCTAAGAACGCACAAGGAGAACAAGGAGAACGAGAATAGGGTGAGCTAATGTAAGAGTACCACTGATTATTTACTGTTATTCCTTAGCATGGAAGTTCATCGCTTGATTGTCTATAAGCCTGCGTCACTGCTTGTGCGTCCGAGGATACTCAGATAGGGACACTCAAATCGCTATGGATGCAGCAAATGTAGCAATGTAAATCCTCCCTTATTCGTTGAATGACCGTCGCATTAACAGTGTATTAAAATACCGATTCAGGAGGACAGTATGCATGACCATGGCCACCTATTCCCTGAGAACACTTCATTTGTACAGAAAGAAATAGTAGATACCTGCTCCACCGAAGTTCTTTGTATCCATTGCGCCGGCAATCAAGTTGTCGTTAACGTACCGGAAATGATCAATAATAGGGTGGTTGTCGTAAATCATAGCGGTGGACAGGACCCCTCTGAATTCAACTTGGCGCAACTGGTTGATGCGAAACTTAATTTAGAGCGACATAAGTACGATCCAGTCATAGTAGCCAACTTACGCGCGCGTGTCCCCAGCTCTTGTCACAAACTCTCTTGCCATCCCTATCAACAACAATAGGGTCGACATTATCAGTCGAGTGGAATGTCTTGCCCGCCCATTTCATCTTTCTGAGCTCTGTCTCGGCAGGATGGCCTGTGCGGAAACTGCCGCCCTTCCACTCTCCGGTCAAAAGGTGGATATGCAATGGTTTCAACTGGTCATAGACAGTCTGAAGTTGATCCTCAGTTAAGGGGTTGGATGCCCTAGTCAAGTCGAGGAATGCTTCCTCCGCAGTTCTGTGGAAGCATTATATTAATAAAGATAATCCCCTGAAGCACCAAGAACGACTCACTTGACCATGGTGATTGGACTTTTTTAGATTATTAATTCTACCTTTAGAAAGGGAGAAATATCGAGTCAGAATGGACGCTGTTAGATTGGCGTTTATCTGGTCAGTACGTGGTTTGCGGGGGTGACTTATCGTTCCTGCCAGGAATATAGGGCTCATCAGATGTACAATTGTCTGAACTGCTAGCCTGACTGGCAAAAATACTTTTAAGTATCCCTCGTTTTGAGCACGTAATCAGCTCTTCCTAATTAGTCCTCCTGCGTATAGTGGATTTCTCCTCGTCCAGCGTACGGTTGCATAATCAACAACGTAGCTACTTAACAAGGCCTTGACCTAGTACGTAGTCTATGCAACATTGAATAGTGACTTGTATACAGTTGATTGGCAGGGAGCGTAGCCACTATGCGTTGTACTATGTATAGATTTGTTCCCGGAGTGATTATCTCCTATGCGGGTCTCGTTATACGGCGAGTGGTATGGTGCTATGCAACGCTTGGACTGAAGGCCAACGAAATAGCATATTGATATAGCATATTTCTTGGATCCGAAATTCAACTCGGTACAGGAGTCCCTGTTTGTGTCTTCCCAGGTCTGATCTGCGCGCCTACAAATCGTGTGACCCTGCGAAATACCCCGCACCCGCTCAGATGATGCCTAAACTTCATGGATTCCTGGAGTCTTATGAAGTTACGAGGCCCAAGTCTTTGCTCATCTCCCAGCTAGAGGGATCTGCAGTTGTCCTCCATGCAATTTCTGTGGTTATGGGGGACAGCTTAAGAAGTGGCCCACGGCCGGGACCAAGGCGCAGTACATAGCAATGCATAAACCTGGCCTATCGTACAAGGATCCTACCAACATGCATCCTATACGAAATTGCTATTCGCCAGAAATAAAAGTCGCTGGCTATAGCGCTGGTAGTGTCGTTTTTTAATACCACAGGGTGAACATTTCAGCGAGGAGGTCGAGCATTCCGTCGACACCTCTGCTTCGACTGATGGATAGGTCCCATTGACATGTACATTGTGAAAGTGATCAAAGTCTTACCGTCACGCCATCATCGTCCAGAGTCTACTGTAGTGGATGGCCAAGCCGCCGCCGATAATTGCTGCATCATCGGACGAAACCCAAGCATTTTGGATAAGGGTCTCCTTCGTACGATTCGAGTGACCTAAGAATGGGCATGGCTCAGGCTATACTGTTGCTTGATTCGGGTCAGCATGGGTAGCGAATACGTCAACGGGATCCAGGGTATATTCTTCATTGCTGCCACACAAAGCTGCGTAGGTTTTGCTTCGATAACCCGGGCCAAGGACCGGTGGGAGGTTAGAGTGACTGTAATACGAGTTATGCAGAATCAAGGACTAGGATATAAACCGCCGATGAAATTCCCCGTCATCTGAAGAGGGTCACGGGGACCTACCAATGTACAGAGTCTGGTCCGACACCTTCTTGCTTAGGCGAATCGCATATCTGCTGCGGAAGGGTGCCTTGAATCAGATATCCTGTATCTGAGGCCGAAAAGCGGTCTGATGTCGTCACAGCTGCCTTGCTTTCTGGGGTGGGCCCAAGGCTACATTTTAGCCAAAAATGTGGGTCTCCCGCAATCGATGGATAACAGTAGGGTAAAGAATACTGGGGAGGACGACTGTCCTTATTGGTTATTACAGCGATCCCAAACTAAGGAAATTGAACACCACATCCTATTTAGTCTTCTGCAAAACCCAAATTGGGTCTTAGATCACGACCCAGAACTCAACCCAGCCTGGGTCTGGGTCGAAGTGAGAATAGATTGATCTTGTTGGTTAGCCTGAGACGTTATCTTTACAAGGCGGGGTCCCTCATATATATATATGCATCCATTTCCAGTCCCCGCTGCAAGATTCAGCCATCAGCCACCTTGACCAAGGCACATCGAGTAGAAGATGCTGATGTTATGATTTCCTAATAGGGTGGAGACAAATGGAATTGATCTAGGCACAGCAGTATCATCTGACGAAGGACATCGAGTTGGTTGCTACTTGTTCCGCCGCTGAATCGTATCAAGAATAGCCAAAAAGATTTGCCGATCCAGACCCCACCTCTGGTCAATGCTATCAATTTGTTTGTATAGGTCCTTCAACTTCCTCTCCTCAAACTCTCTGTACCTACTCTCCATTTGTATCTGGTTAAACAGCTGTAGAACTCTGCGTTCATGCGTCGATTCGCGACTGCCGTAAGAACCCATCAAGATTTGTCGCTGCTCGGCGTTACATGATTGAAGCGCTTGAAGGAGAAGCCAGGTGCACTTGTTATCTTGAATATCAGTGCCAATCTTGCCTGTGATCTTCGGATCTCCGAAGACATCGAGATAGTCGTCCTGTATCTGAAAGTATTCTCCGATCTGCAGGAGAAGACCCCTGGCTGCTCTTAGGTTCGCTTCGGTTGCTCCTTGAACGTAATGCAACCCAAGAGCGACAGGCAAATAGAAACTGTAGAACGCGGTCTTGTTTGTGGCAGTGAAGGTATACTGTTCCGCCGTCACGGCTCCTGCTGTACTGTTGTAGCCTGTGGTTGTATCACACAGCTGGCCGAGCTCCGTCCGTAACCCCGCCTCGTTAAAGAGCTCAATGAAGGCAAGGTACTGCGGATGGCTTCGGAAGCGTCCCTGTAAGAGTAGGAAGATGCATGATTTAAGGAGCGCGGCATCATTGATTGCTAAGTGCCCCTTGCCTCCCGTGCGATACCAACACGGCTTCCCCCGCCGGAACTCCGAGTTATCCATGATGTCATCCCAGACAAGGTACGCAGCCTGAAACAGCTCAGTAAGCCAGCCGAGGATGGTTAAATCGTCATTCTCTTTCGTGGTAAGAGGCCGTTTCAGGAAACTAGTGCCGGTGTTCACAACCGTCAGACCCCGGTTCAGCTTCCCCCCAGCCGTGTTTTCCTTCAAACACTACATAAGAGATAGAAGTTAATGCCAAGGCTTACAACAATCAGCGGATCCCAGGCTTACCTGTTCAAATCGTTCCATTTGAGCTGCGGGCACGCCCGTTTGTACTAAGCCCTGTTTCAGCTCGCCGATGAGCAACTCGTGGAACGATTCAAACTCTCGGCGGTCGGCGGTGGACATCTTAAAAATGCTGTGAGTGTATATATAGGATACTGCCTGAAGAAGGGAGCTGGTATTCAATTGTTACTTCATACTTGGAATCGCCCCTCGCGACCTTATATATATCGGGGAAACAGCCGTAATGATCAAGCCCCGCTCGTGGCGACAGACGTATACAACCCTTTCTACTGCTTTCTCCTTTCGGTGGGCGGGGATGTGCTATTCTGTGCGCTGACTCATTGGGTAGTCGTAGCGGTAATGTATCCGTCCAATTTGGCAACAGAAGTGCATAACAGAAGTGCATCGCGGTGCAACGAGAATCCCACCATGGCTACACATGCCTGCTAGCTTTTCCGTACAAAGCCTTGTGCAGTTGCCATGGTACCCTTTCCTTGCTTTAGGGAATAATCCTTTAGGCAAGATATCCTATGTTTAGTCTTTGCTAGGGCAACCCTTGCGCGCAACATATCTTCCGGGCGGTTAACGAACCAGGTGCCTGTTCTCCTTGACTACTGTTATACTTCCCTGACACTACAGAGTGACTCAAAGTCCCGTAACTGAACCTGGTGGATATCTTCCCCAATGACGTCGTATCACTGTTACGTTGATTGATCCTATGACCGGTTCATGCATGTGCTGTAACCCACTTGTCGGTCCCGTAAAGATGACGGAAGCCACATATTCGAGATTAAGGACGATGCATAGAGAGACTGTCGATACATCATCTACCCTTCTACTACCAATCACTAAAATATTCCTGTTCTACTCCCGTCACATCTCTGTCCTTCGGTATACGGAAATGTGAATGTCCAGATGGTTGATCATTGACCTCTCCCCTTGTGAAAGCGGAATCTGCACCCAAGTGTCTGGGTCCCTGCAATTAGGGTTGGAAAAGCATGGGAACTTAGCGAAACCGAATAAAGGTCTTACTAATGGCGACCAGATGCCACAACTTACTAACAGGTTCTCCTGCCAGACTACGACATGGGATGTACACCCGGAAAGGAGCGTCCACAAACGAATGATGCTGCGCAACTATAAGAGGTTTTGGAATATGACGTGGAATTCAATCTCTCGCTGCGACCTCACCCTCAACAAGGTTATATAGAACCCTAAAAAGCCACCGTTTCTGAGGTCCAGGCTGCCGGTCCTCTTTTCCCGGACTGTCACGCAGATAGTATTTGAATTTGCACGGCTACTTGGCTCGGTATTTGTACACCGTGGAAAATATATTTGGACATATGGAGGAGCCCCTCGGAGCGGAGATGGCCTTGCAGAAGATGATTAATCTCGCAAGCGAAAGGTGGACACAAAACCGCAGCCATTAGGAGAGATACTGAGCATGTACGAGCTACTCACCTTAGCCCGGTTACCTCTGCTTCGTTACGGTTCGCCGCAGTAGTGAGTGACAGTCACTAGATCCAAAAACACACCGAGAAAAGCTTGCCTACCGAGCTATCTCGCGCTTTTCCCGCAATGCCTTCGAGACCCTTCTGGGTCGACAGTAGAAATGTACGTCCGATCTGGCCATCTACACTCTGATCTGGACACCTGCATGAGCTTCCGTTCCCGAGCAATAGGGGCCCAGCCAATGTTCACACTTGCTCCGAGGACGTGGAGATAACGTCATTGCTGGCCAAGTAAGCTGGGCAAGATCATAAATGACATTAATATGATTGATGTCTTCGTAGTGATCTTATTAGCTTTGAAAAGGCCCTAAAGAAGGGGGATGAAGCAAAGGCACTGATTATCTTGAAAGGAGGCATCATGACGCAAACGAAAGTCTAGACCGCGAAGCCTTGGAAGCCTTGGAAATATCTATGTGTTTGTGAAAAGGGTTCAAGGACTTGCGACGAAGCTCTTAGCTTCAAAGTCCAGATCAGGTGTTGGAGACGGTCCTTGTGGATATGCAACTCTTGCTTTCCTTAATACATTACCAGTGATGTGCCTCTGCCTCTGCAAGCTGACATAATGGTGACCAGATACTGCTGAGAGACAATACTGCTGGTCGCTAAGAAAGAGAAGTTGACTGCACTTTTCTGGACTCCATTCCCCGCAGCGTAGGGTGGCAAGAGGCGTCGGGGTGGGGGCGATGCTTTAATAGGAAGTCCAAACGTCGGGAGAGATGCTGAAGTGAGAGTACGCACAATGCATTATCCGTCCGTGTCTGGGTCCCGTCGAGCCCATGTCCAGATCTCTGGGATCACCATTTCCTGTGCTAGACACTAGGCTTGGAAAGTCTCAGATAACATAATTTTGAGTGTCTCACAGCGTAGTATGGACCACGATGCGACCGCTTTTCTTAAAGAGAAAGGAAGCAAGATCGGGACGTATCCATAGGCAAAAGAAAACGAAATTTCTGGAGGCCGCATAGAATAATCAAGGCTGTACGGCATGCAACTTGAACGAGAAGAGCGCTATTCAGCGTGGCAGTAAGTTCACACGGAATATGCGTGCACTCGTATGGAAGTGGCATTTCCTAGGTAGGGAGGCCATATCGGTAGCACTCTTGCCACGTCTACGGTATGTCTCCCGCTTGTGGATACTGACTATCTTGACGGTATATCGCGCCACGTCGACCAAGGCAAGCTTAGGGGCCATAGTTACTCCAGGTGGAAGAAACCGGAGTCTCTGTAGCATATTGGGGAGTAAATATAGTAATGTGAGTTCTCCAAATGCTCAGAATTCGTAGTGCTAAATCTTTCTCCGATGCCGGGAGGAGATGCACCCGACCTTGTCGTTGTGATCAGCGGCTCCACCGAGCAAGATGACGTACTGTTACACAGGGCACGGTCGCTATGGCTTTCACAGCCCCAAATGTACCTAGACGCATTTGGAATATGACCCGCAAATGATCTGCATGTGGGTAAGATCCTCAGTGTGTCTCTGTTAGTGTCCACTGGTACTGCAGTTTTCCAACTACGGAAAGGACCTATTCTGGAGCTGATCGGCGGCCACCTCCGATGGATCGGATGAACCGGACAAGCTTGTTTTGATCGATGATCCACACTGGCCTCGGTGCACTGTTGGACTTTGAGCCCTGCTGTTACGTCATGCCGAAGATCAGCGCTGTCTCGATACGTAGGGATCAGTATCCGGTACTACTTAGGTGCATTTCCACTATTAAAGTAACATGCTGGGCATAGTGCTTCCTACTCTTGGATATGGCAATACTCGGGTGTCATTAGATCTGCACCAAGTAATGCTGTATGTAGGGCTCCGGACAAGGGAATCTAATATATCTCCTTACTGCTTGCTAGACTGTCCGACACGTTGGGTACTCACGGAGGAGTACTTATACAGCACACGCAGTGTCTCAGTAGAGCTACGTTAACATTTCAATAAAATTCCTTCAGTCACCAATGCTGTACAATCAAAAAAATGGCATTCGACTACGGTGAAAGTTCCTTCGCGTACTATGGACTCGAGACAAACAGCATCGCGCACACCGAGATCGTGAGATCACTGATCAAAAGATACCTCGAGTCTGTGCAATTTGATTGCAGCACGCCGTTCATCAAAGACCGAGAGCTGGAATCCTCCGTGTGGGCGTACTTCAAGAGTTTGAATATGGGAACGAAGACCGAGCAAGCTGTGCGCAAGGCGCTGAAGTTGTCCGTCACACTAGCGCACCAGGCTTATACCTATCTGCCATTTGCGAACAGAGTCGACTGCGCCGCACAAATCCTCTACATGTTCCTCATTGACGACGTTGCCGAGGAGTTCATGGACGACCTACGGTATTTCCCTCAGAAGTGAGTACATACAACTCTTGCCTCTGTTGCAGGGATAGCGTCCTGACAGAAGACAAAAAACTATCGATAGCTTCTCTCTTAATAGAGGCCACAAGCATCCTTTGCTGAACAACTTCGACACACACCTACGCGGTCTCTCGCGCCATTACGGGCCGTACTGCCACTCGACCATCATCAAGTCATTGTTCGACTACGTCAATGGTCGTATTGTCGAGCATGAGCTGGAGCGCTCCGGCTTTAACTTCCCGTCTACTGCGCGGCTGATGCCCATATTCCTCCGCACCAAGGTGGGCGCTGCGGAGACTCTCGTGTCTATGATGTGGCCCAGCACCTTGTTTCCAGAACAAACTTATCTCGCGCAGTATTTCCCAGCTATACAACACCTGGTCCTCTTTATTGATTTTACAAATGACATACTCTCATACTACAAAGAGTTTGTTCTTCGACAGGAAAAGGGCAATTTTGTGGCTAATTTTTCCCAAACCCACGGTATATCGCACTCGGAAGTCCTCAGGCGTCTGGTTGACTATACCCCTCAGGTGCGTCTTCTCTCTGAAGAACCCGGAGGCCCCCGGGCGGGAGAGGCGGACGCTAACGTACTCTGTAGGTCCTGAAATCCGTATATAGAACGCTGGAGGGCAAAGAGGATCTGGTGGCCTCTGTGCAGACGTTTGTTAATGGTTGGATCATGCTGTGCACCGCCCATCGCAGGTATCATCTTGTGGAGCTCTTCGAAGACGGATATCTGCCACCGTACGACGTGGACTCATGAATAAGTCGGCCTGCTGTGGTCGTCCACAATGTACATCTGTTTGCAACGGAGCATATATGCCTGAGGAAATGGAGAGCAACCTACCGTCATTTTCATCCCTTTATATCGTACTACGTTTGTTTTGTTGCAACCTTCAAGTTGTCTAACAACTACGACCAAATTCAGGGCGCGATCTGCCTACCCGCAGTATGGAGTTAACCCACGACGCCGCCAATAAGAATCGTTTATGCCTGATGACTTGATCCAACCTTTGCTGGCCGGCGTGTTCTGTAATGTAGTCTTTTATTGGTGACCTCGCGCAGTCAAGAGGGAAAAGGAGAGTATGGTTTGGCCGTAATGGGTCACCTGTCGCTGCGGTCTTTGACCGTAGCGTCAGATAGGGCCTCATCCGCGCTCCCTTGTAGGGAGGCAATGTGTCTGTATATTGCAATAGTTTCTATGTACAGAGGGAAGGCGGGAGGGAGAAAGTGGAGTCTTGACTGCGTGAGAGATGATGAGCTACCACCAGAGGTAAGCAGTTGGCTCCCATGAGGCAGTTGCGGGAGGGAGGAACCCCTCAGTGAGGTTTAGACCTCGCCTGTTGAGTATCACAGTGGCTGTGTTGAACGTATGGTGGCTGAATCATGTGGCAGGGATTCAGAATGGATATATATGAGGCATCTCGCCCCTGTAAAAGTCAACTAAGACTCATCAATCAATTCTCACTTCAACAGAGAGGTTTGGCCCCTCCACCCTCAATTTTGCGGGTGGGGGTCACCCTCAGGGTCTGGCGAGGCCTACCCCGACCAAATCTCAGACTTGAACACGGTAGATATGGCTCAACCAGCATTAAACACTTTCGCGGTAAAGTTGGGTTGATCTGTCCTTCTTCGCTGGGTAATTCTAGAAAATGGAACATTGAACGATCATATATTTCAAAATAATCTTTTAGCAAACGTTGTATTACTCCAATCGCTTTGCTAATATTACTGCTAAGTACTCATCGCAGCTTCTATTAATATCTCGACACTGTCTGAAGATCACGGTTCACTGGTGAACGTCCGTTTGATGCGAAATGTCAAGAGAAGAAGAGAGTGGAGGTCCGTTGCATGGGGTTTCAATTTTCAAATATACAGGCGTTGAAAAAGAGGAGGCGAAGTGCTAATTTCATGGTGGGTGGACGGGAATCTTTGTTCAACAAAACCAGGTTCCCCACCGAGGCCTCTGACCACGTTTTATTCCTTGAAACCTTGGCACCCCAAATCAAGTGCAAGAAAGTTTGGGATATCAAATGGAATAAGCCATTTGACGATAATGTGCGCCCTACTCTCTATGATCTACTTGAGGGGATGTCTGGCTACTAGGAATCTGCAAGTTTTCAGTCATGGTGGAACTGCTCGTCAGCGGATTATCCGTTTTGTACTAGCACCTAGTTACTCAAAACATAGACGCTAAATCAGCAGGAGAGTTGGGTCGCACTTTCAAAGATATTAAGATGAAGCATACATCAAGGATCTCTGGATTTCAAGCCTTACAATATCCTTCATGCTAGTCCTTAGAAACCGCAGTTTTCTAGACACTGGCTTTACCAGTGTGCTCGGCGGCTCGCTGTCCCTAGTTAAGCTGAAGCGCTTACTAACTTAACTGACCCAATTAATTAGTCAGACTCTTCACAATCCGATGATTATTCTACGTCACATTCTCGATAATTTACGTCATTGACTCTGGTATACAATGATTGATGAGCCAACTACATCGAATGGACCATGATAGGTATCATCTCGATCTCTACACCGCTGAAGGTAACAAGCACGTCGTCGATCTACACTTCAATCAAGGAGGTTCTTCGAGATATATGTTAGGAACAATGTACACAGCCCTTCGGATATCCATTTCTCGAGAGATGTACGCACGACCGCATACCATACCTTTATACGCTTTCTTCGCTGTTCTGCTGTTGGCAACTTG
>JAPDKQ010000237.1:0-15935 GCA_027569665.1 Aspergillus bridgeri | reverse complement strand
AGTATCACTGTGGCTGAACCTTATGGCAGGGATTGAGAACAGATATATATGAGACATCCGGCCCCTGTAAAGATAACTCTTTAAGTTAACTAAAAAGAATTAATCTTACTATCACTTATCTTAACAGTGGAGCGGGACTTAGGGGGTCGTCAGAAATGCCCATCGTTTGCCCGGTTATCGTTCCAATGGTCCTGCGACCATTAGACATGGTTATTCGCGCGCGGTAGAATAGCCCGCTGGTAATATAGCTTTAGAATTTACATACGCGGCTTGGTGACTCGACGTGTATCAGTCAAGCGTCCAGAGTTCAGCCAAAGGGGTAAACCAAGGTGCGTCATCGGAACAGAACGATGCCCGGGCAAGTCGCGTGAAAAAAAAACACCATACACATTCACGGTGGAGGAGTTCGGGACAGCAGAATGCGTCTCTGAGAAAAATCATTGAAAGCTGAAATGATCTCCATTGACCGCCTAGAATATGGTTTTCAAGCAGCTTTGTGAAGACTATAACCGTAATACCTATCCGGAGCGCTCTGGAGTAGGTAAAGCTGCAAGGGCCGTAAGCTAGAAACAGAAGAATGGTGGTGAGCACCAATATACAACTGTCAGCAGAGATTCGCTAGTGGTCACCCACCCAACTTCTAACCGGACGGCCGGTGGCTTGAACGCGGCCAGAAGCCGGGTGGGTGCCGCCCGGGTGAGCTAGCGGGTGAGGCCGCTTTACCGTCGCGCGACCGGGGGGGGTGAGTGCGGCGGTGAGCTACTCACCCCCATATGCGTGACTCGCTCAGCCCACCACCCAGCTGTGGGCCTTAATTTCCGCTACCTTGTTATCTTGGATCAACATTGGCTACGACGGCACGTCTTCAAACACCGGTTTGGCAGAAAGACGTAGCCACTAAAATTGCGCAAAAATGTCGCTGCCTAGAATGGCTACAAGTACTGGGTTGTCAATGAGACCTACTCTTTGAGTTTGTTGAGCTTTCCCTCTCAAATTTGAAGTGCAAACGGGGGACCTGTAAATTGTCGCCTGTGTTAGTTTTACTTCCTTCGGCATAGGCCGCATTCCTGGATCAATCTGGGCTGCCAAAATTAGCATGATAGTTTACCTTAATCTGCGAGTGAGTGCTTTCAAGAGCGCAATATGTTGACTTACGACCTCTACCGAAGTCGGATTCTGTGGCAGTTCGGAAGGCTTAGCAGGAAATGACCTACTAGTGCGCCGGTGTGAGAAATGGTCATGTGATGACCCTCTCAGGTCGCTTCAGCTAGTGGTGTGGTCCGGCTGAACTATGTACACGAATGTCAAACCAAGGTTCTAACAATGGTATCGCCGCAGCTGAATAGCCAAGATACTGAATGATTCGCTCAAACAGACGAGAAAAGTGAAATTTTGATTCAAACAATCTGATTAATGAAAACTGACTCAGGTAGGTGGTAATGGGAAGGCATAGGGAGATAGGTAGATTGGTTGGTTGGGGAACACGGACAATTATTAATCCTTCTGCCGAAGGTATTGGCATCCCTTTAAATGCCTCTCCTTCACCCAGGTATCTAGAAGGCCAGCAATGTTCACTCTCTATCATTATCACATCTCCTAATGCACATATTATCACCCCCACCATGAATAGCTCAATCCAAGAGATTCGCGAGCACATTATTTGCCAAATCCGAGTTATTGTTTCTCAATTTCTACAAGATGTCGGTTCAGACACAATACGAATACTTGGTGATACTCCAAATAGTATTCTTGACCCCGAAGATTATTTAGAACCTATACGCCCTTTTGTTACAGAGACCGAGAAATGCCTCCAGAAACACCATCCAGACAACAAGACTCGTTTTGTCGCTGTTTCAATCTACCGCCGGAAACACTCCTATTTTATAGTCGACCTTAATAATACCGATTATAACTATGAAACTGCTCATGAATGCAAGACATTGGTTCCTGTCTATGTCCTTCGCCTATCGAAAAGACAACCCACGATTTTCAGAAAGCGGGAGCTGGATGGAACAATTGCAAAGACTCTTCGAGATATGCACAATTGCCATGGTCAGGATCCTCTACCTTTGTTTGATAATCACTATGAAGAGAATCGTTATTACCGCCACCCACGCAGCGTCTAATATTGATATTGGAGTATTCGGTTTCGCGACTGTCAATGATATTGTATCTTATTACCTAGCTACGTCGGTCCGGGGGGGGGGGATGAAGGAGGTCCACAACATCATATAGCTAAAGCTATACCAAGCATTCCAGAAGTACCTTTAGCTGTTATATAGTCGGTTAAATCACTCTTGTATTAGGGTAAGCTCGACCAATTGTATGAGGGTCATTTGCTTTGTCGGCTTGATACTGGCATGCACAGACTTCACGCGATTGAAAAGTTCAAATTAATCCTTCCTACTCTCCTAATGATCCTCCGCGGCCCACCTCCTAGTCATGAAGTTACGGCATCACGCCTGCGTCCAGCATCTTGTCCTCCAATATGGATCGCGGAACGTGTTTGCGTCTCAGCTCTGGAAAGCGACAAGTGGAGGATCTTTGACTTTCGATTGTGAAGGCGAAGAAGCTTCCTCAGCTGTTCGTTTTCACTTTGGAGATGAGCCTTTTCTTCTCGCAGTTTATCCAAATCTTCTCGGAGGCTTTCATATAATACTGTTTTGTGTGAACCAAGGTGGGCCTGCTCCCTACAATCGATCTCTTTCACTGCTCAGACATTACCATCTCGCAGGGCCTCGCAAATTTGTATATAGTTATTTGTAGAGAGATCGCTGAGGTTCTTCTCAAATAGGTGACTATAATTTTCATTGTGCTGCCATCGATAGGGATCGCCTGGGATAGGGTGCAACCGTACTTCGGACGCTGGGATGACTATGGAGAGGCCCTTCTCTGATTCGTTCGCGAAGTGGGAAGATAATTATAGTGTACATACTTAGATGTTCGGATAATTGTTGACGGCACATGGCTCGCTCCGAAGCTCGCTTTCTGTTTGCTGGGGTAGACATCTTGGACTTGCCCCGGACTTAGACGGGCACACCCTAGTATATATAGCTAAAATGCTAAAAATAGATAGACACTATTCGCAAATCAAAAGTGCCAAAAGTTAAAAAGTGGAAAAAGTAAGAATGTGAATTCCGCAATTGGAGATGAATTATTGTCAACTGAAAAATATACACTATAATATCCATGAAAAGTCTCTCTGAAAGATTCTTCTTAGCATTAGCATAATTTTCTATAATTTCTATTGTGCTGCCTTGCGTTAGCTGAGTCTCGTCGAGCAGAAATGTTCTAGCCGCCGTACTGAATGATAAACTAATCTATCGACATAAGCAGAAGGACAGCTTTTCTTTGTCACTCTGTAGCCACCGCTCTGGTCGAAATTCTGCTGCATCAGGACCGTAGATATCCTCATTAGGCGAGCTTGAAGCGCAGCTGGTGAATGCTCATCTTGGCGAAAAGACCTCCATCAAGCTGATCAGGCCTCCAAATGCGAGTCATCGTCATCATCTTTATACGGCCAGTTTCGCCAACATATATCTCGCTGGCCCACTCCCGCTTGCCGAACCATTTCCATTCGAAACTGTCGATTGCTCTCCACCGCCCTCTCAAAGTTATCTGGCTCAGTCCCGCCTTCCAGATCTATACCTAGGTGTTCCCTAACCTGAGACAATAGCTGTTCAGACTCATTCCATTCCTGCGATTCTTTCATAGCAGCCTCCCGTTCTTCATCGCTGAACACAACTGGGCAAGCGCCCGAGGAGATACTGCTCCACACCGAAGGAGTCGTGATACCTACTAACGCAGCACGCAAGTTAATCACATCTGCGTCCCACGGATACCCTGTTTGGCGAAGGAGATACTGCCGCATTCCGAGATAAGGAAGTCTTAACAAATCCATATGTTCATCATTGTGTACTCCTGTTGCGGCTGTATAGTAGAGATTGGCCTCTTCTAAGCGAAATATAGCTCTGCATTGTCTCTGTTGTTCGATTCCCATATCATCGAAATCAACGGGCAGAGATGGAATGTTCATACTTTGAGGTTGAGAGGAATCGTGCTCACAGAATGCAGGATAACCCACTTGCATGAAGCGGGGGAATATCACAGTATCCTGCCAATCAATAATACTGATGATTTCGGTTGACCCAGGTGCTAATAATATATTGCTTAGACTCAAATCGGGGTGTCGCAGCGTAGGAACGCTGTAAGAACCCGATGGGATAAAATGAGGCGCCAATTGTAGGAATTGCGAAAGTAACAAGATGTGCTCAGAAGGAAGAATGTCATAGTTAGTCGGCAAAAGGAATGTCTGGCGAGGCTGAGCTTTAGCGTGGTGCTGAATGACAGCCATCTCTCGGCGAGCGGCAGATGTAACACAGTCCTGGGGTGAAAGCCCTGATAATAATTAGCCCCGGTCACGAGTATTATTCTTTTGCAAGCCAAAAATATAGCAGGGAACATACAGGGTCCACGATCAATTTCCATTTTGCTTCGTTGGCCATGCCAAAATTGTCGAGCAGATACAGGACCGATACAGAAATCCTCCACGGTTGGTATCTGGGGTTCCCCGCTAAGGTCCTTACTATGATATAAACTTCCGTACGCGGGAAAATGGAAGTCAAAAATTTTCCTCTCCACATGTGCGATTTGTGTCATAATGTCTTTTACCTCGTCGGTAGTAAGAGATAACCACCGTGAAGAAAGACTCTCCCCCTTCACTCGCTCCATCAGAATATACTCTGCTCCAACAGGGTTATCCGATGATGTTGAATATGCCAGAACCTTTGGCACCGGAAGTTTAAGGACAGTTCGCAGAAAGTTCATAGTCGCCACCTCATTAGCGGTTGTATAATGAGGAGGCCCGGCAATGGGAGTCGGTATTCGCGCGATTACTTCGTAGCCATTCTTTGCTCGTAGAAGAAACACTTTATTGAAGCCTCCCTCTGCAAGCTTTGTAATATAAGGGCAATAGTCTTGTTGTACTGCTTCGCCAGCGACCCGTTGGAGCTCCGTTGGTCGAAATTTGACGTATCGTTCGTTCAAACGGTCGGTCTCGTTGAATCTAGCTTAAGTTAAGTAATTATAACAAAAGAAATAATAGACTTTACCTACATCCATCTCCGTGATGTATTTCGAAAGAATTCCTCCTGAAATGCTGGTGGACTGGTGGATAAGTGATGGCGGGAGGAAACAGACATAGCAGGTTGCCTGGAACAGACCAACGGTTTCCATAAAGAGGTAGAAGATGATATATTTCTAGTAATGACGAGCCTCTTTAAAAAACTCACCATTGTCCAAAGATAATAGTAGAAGAAAACATTGAGTCACGAAGATGCTGCCCGGTGCGGATTTATCAGTTGACAACAGCAGGAGTGAAGCTAGCTAGGAATAAATGGCGCTAACCCCATTCACGTGATGTTCGACTGTCCGGAAACTTGTCTATGGATTCCACCCGCTTAGAGCGCCGGTATACCATATGACGTATGGTAATTTACTTAGTAACACATAAATCATCACATAATATAACAAATTAATTTTTTTAGTGGGTGACTCATGATTTTGCTATATCCAACCTTTCGCGCTACAGTATATCACCATGGAAGTGACAAACTACAAACTAGATGATGCTGTGTCGATCGCGCAAAAACTATTTAGCCCCAAGTCCGGCGTAGCTGTTACCAAAGTAACCGTCATTGAAAAATTACTGATTGGAATACTGCCACCTCATGAAGCATACATGAGAAGTTTGCGGGACCCCACATGGCGCATTGGGTTCTCTTCGATGCGAAACCTTACTGAGAGTAGACTTTAGGCGTTCATGATATTGATTATTCATCTGCGTATCTCCGAGATCTTCCCATCTGGGAATATACTCGTCTTTTTGCTTACCCTACTGGGATTTTGTATGCTCATAATTTTTGTTGTTTAGGATACATCAATTATGGGGCTGCGTAAGACCTAAGGGCGGAGACGACGGAGAAATAAATCAAATCAAACTCGCTACTTGCTGCGGTAATCTACCATTAGAACGTTTCATTCTACGTATGTGGCACATGTGATCTGAATTGCCTATAATATTTACATCAACATATTTTGACGACACTGAAATGAATCCATGCTTTCTTCTTGCTAAAAAAGCCTAGTTTATGTACGACAATTCAATCCAGGCGATACTGCATGGGCGACAAGAATCAAAAGACTCAAAACAGGACGGATAACCGTAGGAGAGGCGCTGGATAAATGGCACCATAGAGCAATTCACATTCCAACCACATGGTTAGGCTGTACATCGTGACCAGGCCTACAACAGTCGGCTGGAAGTTCAGAAGCAAGATGCTCTAGAGCTTCTCTGCTGCTGTTCTCAGGATTTCCGCAAACTCCTCTTTAGTGGCATCTTCTGGGACCTCAAGTGTCTGAATCACTCCATGGGATCCATTCTTTTTAATCCAGTCCTTGATTGATTTTGCCTCAGCTTGCGCAGCTGCTTGCCACTTGATAACATTGCTGGTCCGAGTAGCACCTGGTTCTGCATTGGGTCTATTGTCGGGCACTTGACGGGTGTGGTCACTAAGGTCGAAATGGAATCCAATGTTTTTCAAATCTCGTTGAGAAGTCGGGTATATGGTCTTGCCAGCCCCAACGGTCGGTTTAGTGAATTTTTGGAAAGCAACATCAATTTTTTGTGGATTCAAGATGGTATCGATTGCCTTCTTTCCAGAGTTCTTTAGTCCCGACATGGCTCACAGACTAGGATGATCAGCGTTGCTTAATTAGTTGAACAAAAATCCCTCCCACGATGAGACTCACCTTGGCAAGGAAGAGATATATATAATGCAAGAATAATCTGAGGCACTTGAATGACTGACTGCCAGAAACGTACTGGGTTCTTATTCTAGGAGGGTGAACGTGCTCTATTTATATCCCTTCAGTATATATAGAAGTAGCCTAGTTACACGGCCTCCTCCCCAATAAAAACGGCGGGGTCGACTTGTTCT
Organism: Aspergillus bridgeri; assembly: GCA_027569665.1. Taxonomy (NCBI): domain Eukaryota; kingdom Fungi; phylum Ascomycota; class Eurotiomycetes; order Eurotiales; family Aspergillaceae; genus Aspergillus; species Aspergillus bridgeri. The sequence continues at coordinate 8,937 of JAPDKQ010000237.1, read as the reverse complement.
AGACAGCAGCTGACGATAATTAGGCTTTTTGATACGTCGGTAGAAGAAAAAATTAGGCCGCATCTCGCGCTGTCAAATATTCCCTGCTGTAGCGGCTTGGAAATTTAGTGCACAATAACGTGAAATTATTAGAGGTCGTGTGGAGCGACGTCCATTTTAAGCAAGAAAGATACTGAACAACATAAAGTAAACAAAAGCTTTAGGTTTAAAATGGAGTAAAATCCTGACTTAATGATTGGCCGAAAAACGACCAACGACGCTAAAAGTTAGTAGCAGACTGCATAGCCAATTTGTTGAGAGCTTTTTTGCTGACTTTGTAAGCCAGGCGTACCAAGGTAAGCGCCAAAATATGTAACTGGAACAACCTGTTATGGGCGCTGATAATAATACTATTTTGCAGATATTTTCTTTCCTAGATTATTTTCTATACATAAAGAAATGACAAAAAGCACAGATATACGCACAGATTCAAATTATTCCAGACAACGTGAAATTAAAAACGATCTATTTCGTCAATTCAGAGTCTCACTTAGCTTTGCTGGTGCCGTAATGGTTAAGGGAAATCAGTGAAACACGTGTCGATAATTCATATGCTGGTAGCGAAGTCTATAAAGTATGTAGGAGCTGGTAAGTCACGTTTGCAGTGAAGAAAGTCTTGAATGTTCCCTTGTGAACATGTATGATAGTCGTGTATTAATTTAAGCAATTTGAGTTGGTGCCCAACAATCCCGTATGTAATCTTTAATCACGTGCCAATTCATAAGGGTCTTTGGTTACCCCGCCACGCCATCATTTCGACCCCGCCTCTTTTCTGCCTCCACTGCCCTTAACATCGAACACTCTTACCCTCTCAAAAGTAAATCATCCACTAACAGAAGTTGGAAAGCTGGACCTTCGTTATGTCGCAGGCAACGCCAGCAATACCGCATTTGTGTGAAGATATCTTACCCGAGCGTGCGAATACGGAACGAAGGATCTTTGCAGAATGGGCATCTTCTGTTCCGTTCAAGAAACAAGCCGAAGACTTTGAAATTCATGATTCAGACGAGCTAGGCACCAAACTGCGTCCTCTCCTAGAGACTCTCAATCTCCCTAACAAGGTATACAATATCCATTCAATCTCAGAACCTACGCCTAACAAAAAGACAGGGGTATTCATTGGTACAGATACCGGGACCGAAAGTTGCGAAATTTCGCCATAGCGACGGCGATGCGTTTATTATCCCAATAGATATACTTGAAAATCGTCCTAGCGCCTCGGGGAGGCCTCTTCAAGAGGGAAATCGACTGTATATGAAGGCAAAGCACGAAGTGGAGATCGAACCAAAGTTACGCCTGCTCTTCATTTTGCTCTAGCAGACGAATTGCACGAAATATCATGCGGGGATGGTGGAGAAAGAAGAAACCTCATGGGGAGTGACATCTGATATCGTCCGAAAGGTTGAAAGTGGGCTGGGAACATCATTAGGAAAAGAAGAACGCAGCAATGGGGCACACAAATGTGGTTGAGCTGAAACACTGGAAGGGCCCCTGGAGAATAGACTCAGCTCGTGTGCCTCGCTGCATGAACCAGTGTCCCTGATGTGATCAGTATTATTTGCATTTCCAAAGAATTGAGCCATATCATGAGACCCCGTGTTTGGCAAAATCCCGACCTCTCCAGGTGTTGTTTCGAATTGAGTGAATGATGAATGTAATGACATTCTCCGGTTGCTCGATTCAATACGTGGAAGTCTGGCGAAGGTTGTGAGTTCGTGGGCGCCGGGGTAAACTGCAGAATTTGGTTGAAGGTCTGAAGTTTCCCTGTTTTCTGAAAGACAATCTTCATGCCGAGCGTCCAGAACTACAGACTCATTGGCGACTTGCGCGTGCGTGGCCCGTAGCGGATCTCGTCGAGCCCGTCTTGTCGATTGTGAAATCATCTTAAAATCCACTGTCATGTTTTCAAACCACTTCGAAAGATTCGACACAAGAGTTAAGTCCATGTTATCATCACTTTGGGGTCCGAAAAAGCTCTCGTGGTCTCTAACCAAGGATGTTGCCAATGCTGGTAGTTCGAAAATCGAGATACTTCGGAATGCAGTATGTTCGAAAATCGTGACACGAGCAAGTAGTCCCTGGATAGCTCTTTTTTGGTCAAGCGTAGAAGCGACATCTTCCATCAACTTCAAGAATAGAAGCTGATTAAGTCCTCTTTGAATTCCCTTCCGGACAACATTGTGGTCCGATTTAGGATATCCATGTTCCCTGACAAATTGAGTCATCTTTCCGCCACGATGTGAACCCCTATTTTTGGCCGCTGCAACTCGGATCGTATGGTAGAGGATATCCATCTTGGATTTCCAACCGTTCCCAGTCTCCCAGGCCGTAAATTGCTGGGCCAGAGATAATTGGCTAAGTCCTTTCAGAAGCTTCTGTTCTTCACTGGGTGTTTTATTGCCGTCGACTTGTTTTAGATGATCAATTCTTTTATCTGCAAACTGCATCTCTTGTTCGATTTTGAGGACATCAGAAAGAGAAGGCTTTGTCCTGGAAAACTCCAAAATACTAGGGAGTCGCTGTTTTATCGAATTTATCAAATTGACGGGGGCAGCTTCTCGAACAGTTTGAGAAGTCTGTCGTTTTCGCTTTTTCGTTCCATTTTGCAAAGTACTTGTTGAAGATAACACTGGGTGTTCTCGGCTCGGTAGGTGGATTGGTAAGCCCTGCGAAGACGCATCTCCTTGAGTAATCGCGGACTCAGCAATGACGGCATCATCCGAATGTCGACTACTAGATTCCACATCGCTACTATGCGAAGGGCATTCGTTGTCGCTGGAATTAAGCACACGTCCAATTTGGGCCAGAGTCTGGAGTGCTAAATGGCGATGAGTGTTGAGAATTTCGCTAGGAGTATCGCGAAGCAAGTTCAAGGCCGATATGACTTCGGTTTCGTGCGGTGGCATAGCAAGTATCTTGGTTGGAACTTGAAAGACTGCGCGAAGGGTCGTCAAATATAACGGAAAAGCGGGGGTTACGAGCAAACTGGAAGGGCCGCACGCCCGAAATGCTCTAACCAATCGATCGAAAGCTTTCTGGTCGTCGGCCAGAAAGCTTTCGATCGATTGGTTAGAGCATTTCGGGCGTGACATGTCATGCATAGCCCCTGTTGTTACCAGTCTCACCTCGTGTGACCAAAGTACTGTTAAGTCTCTACCTACTACAAGATGTCCGGTCAAGGCGCCTACGACACCACAAGCCAGGTGCAACTGCACCACCTCCGCGATGCGAGGCGGTTGGGCAAGGACGGGACAGGGAATGGGATTTTTCTACAATATTAATGATTAATATTGGACTGCGAAGTTCTATAGGCCATAAGAAGCTCCTTACGGAGGCATGTGTAGATGACCCTGAATTCCAATTATTTGCACGTATGATTCCCTAAAGGAGCTAAGACAATTACCTCAGACATGATTCATTGGTCTGGTGTGCTCGCTCTTATACGCAGAAATCACGGATCGACAGTCAAAAAGAGAGCTCAGTGAATGATTACATGGCAAGGCTAAGCGCTTAGAGATTCTGGACCTTTTAGTGGCGTGATTTGTCTGGCCTCTGTTATGAAATAATATTTTCGCATTGAACGCAAAGTCACCTTTTTGTTCTCGCATAGATTGGTGCGGTAAGTGATTATGAAGCTTGAGAGAGGCGAAGCGAAGAGTAAATGACGGGGAGCATCACGGCTGTCTCGCGCATCATCTTCCCTACCAGGCAAGTGGCGCTTCAAACCCCTCGCATCTGCGCCACTACAATCTGGATCATGAAGGCAAAACTAGAACCGATGATGAATTCAAACAATTTGTATTGGCAAGATCGTCGCGTTTTATCTAACGAAGTCTGGCTGAATCTTATGTCTTCACCAATACTACTAAGGTAGGGAGGGGATAGGTGATGAGTGATACCTGAGTCTCTTCAAAACAAAGATCTAATATGTCCACCAACGATAATACTTTCCTTGATCTAAATGTTTGGACAAGATATATTGATCGAGCGGAATGTCAACAAAGCAGATTGTTCAGTTGTACGAACAGAAATGTCCCAAGTTACATTTTCTGTTATTGGTGCATTCTCATTTTAACGGTCTTCCACTTAAACTGCTTATTGAGTATGATACAAAACCTCCCGCAATTGTCAATCCTCCCATCACAGTTAACTAATTGAACAGATTATCATGAATTTTTCAAATTTGATTGCATCGATACGTGCATTCTTTAAGCGCCTCCCTCACCGGCTTCGATCCCTTTTCTGGGGCTTCCTTGAACGACTGGGGCTTTTGGCTTTCGGTGTATCCAGAAGTCAGCCAATGGAAGATGAGGATGGCGCCATCGGCCTCCACACAGCCGCTCCAGTTAAATCAAATTACAATTTTCAACAGCGGAGCCAATATGATGATCTGGATACTATACGGGCACGCTCTGGACATACAGGATGGGACGAATATTTCTCGAACCATGATTCTCTGTCATTGGCTGCTAAACATCAATTCATGAACACGTTCTCCATGCATCCAGGAAAACGCCTCACACAACTCGATCCTGTGTTCAACCCTCAGCCTCGGCCCTCCAATATGGAGACTGTTAAAGATCCATGTACAACCGAGGATCCCATGAGACCCACAAAGCGCCCTGATCGTCAGTCAGCGGGGTCATCCATACTGGAGTTACCAAAACGCGATTCATTTCCGGCATGGGTTGACAAAAACAACAACGTCCATGACCCGGGCACTCGAGAAAGCCACCAAACTGTTTAGCCAGGTAACTTCCCCCTACTACACCGAGGAAATATGTCACGTACTTGAACATGGGATTTGGTGGTACTCTCTTTAGTTGAACTTATGTAGCATGTATGGCACCTTTTACCCAGGGTCCTTATTTTCAGTTATTCAAACGATCTGTTTCAGTGAATTTGACAATTTACTTACCTATGTGTTACGCTAGTGTATGCTTGTTGTTTTGGCGGCATTGAAAGGTTAATTGAAACAATCTTTCTTTAGACATTGAGGTGTGCCAGACATGAATGGCGCCTACAATACCACAGGGGTAAAGAAACTTGGTGCACCACCCTCACCGCCTATAACTAGGTGAAGGCAGCATAGGACTCGCTTTGCCTACCCACTTGCATAATACAAAAATGATTATGCTGGATTTCAGTATAGACTCGACATATATGGGCAATCATCTATGTATTTAAGACGACGTATTTAATATAAAGCATGAGATGCCTCGTTTAAACCTGATTTATCGGGCTTGATTATGGAAGTAATTGACATCATTCTCGACTGTACGATTCTTTGGTTTATAATTGTCATTCTGGCAGTGTTTAAAGAGCAAGTAAAACATTTATTCCGGATTGCGACCGAAGCTATTAGCAGAAACTATGGGTAACAGAACCTTGCTTCTTCCTATAAAGCTAATTGCTTACATATTAACAAGAAACCCATAACCCAACGCCTGAGGGCTAGGGCTTTCTGACAATCACGCTGGTCTGGATATTATTCTCTGAAAGACAAAATCTAGCATATTTTTATACGTTATTTCATTCGGCCATATCATTGTATTAGCTGCCTTCAAAATATGGCATGCGCGTACCAGGTGAGTGGTAAGCAGAATCTGAAGTAACAAGGCCCTGCTAACAACCAAGAAGGTTCCTTTAGGCGCAGACCTGAGGCGCAAGACTTTTGAGATCTCTTCATATGGGGCTATTCCTAAGAGCACGAACGGTAGCTAGAGGCTCTGACTTATCTATAGAAGACATATATAAGATAGTTCTCTTTCACTGATTCGTACCGGTTCTCGTTTAATCCAACTTTTTTTCTGTGTTTTTCTCACTATTGCGCCTTTTAAAACCGACAGCCTTCTCTATCCAACTTACATAGCTGCCTTAGCTCTTATTCCTCCATCATTTCTTATTGTTTCTCCTTATCTGTCGGCCTTCTCTTGCTCGAATCCACCTACTTTAGTCCAGATGTGAAAATGCCTACCATAGACCCACACGCATCTAAAAAGGAGGCAGATCACAGCTGGCAGTGTCAAATGTTCCAACCTTTCTATCCGCTGTTTATGAATATAGACCAGCGAATATTTCCGCAACTCCCCATCTTATCAGCACCAAGATACAGCGCACCTCCGCCTAGCACTCAGAGCTATTTTCAGCCTGTCACCCAGAATCTTTATATTCACCCGCCGGTACCTCAAACCCGATATCATGCTCAAATGTAAGCTCAAATTATTCTAGCTTGAAATCAGACATAACTAACTAATTATCCAACTCTCCACAGCGTGGATCCCAATTTGCTTAGTGGCAACCCTCCGACACCGAACCTAATCAATCTAGGGACAACGTCCTCCGCATCCGAATTTACACCGAACGCCGGCTCCTCAAATCCCGAACAGCAAGTACGAGTTCTTGCTTCTCGTCCCAAGCCCCAATGCTGGGACCATGGCTGCAACGGTCGCGAATTCTCTAACTTTAGTAACCTGATTCGTCACCAGCGTGAGAAATCCGGCACCACAAATGCGGAATGCCCTAGTTGTGGTACGGTATTTACTCGAACGACGAATCGCAATTTCCATGTTTCACAAGGCAGATGTAAAGGCGGACGCCGCGAAAGGATGTATCTAATTGACGGATTTGGTACGGATGTTTACACAGGAGTAGAGTAATCTTGAGGGGTTTTCCTCCAGTCATAGCTGCGTGGCATAGCAGGGCATGACGGAGTACCTGCTGTTATCGAGAAAGGGTACTCCAGCCTGTAACATAATACGAAGAGTTGGGTATCTATCCACCTGTATGCAGGAAGAAATAGGTCGAAGGATCTATGGTAGTAAATGCATTACCTAATTACCGTCAAGAGAGGGGAGGTCAGTGTAAACATGTGAGCATATTAAATCGATAAAAGTATCGCCCTTTCTAGTTCTTCTTGAGGAGCTTCGAACCTTCGGTCATTTTTCTGCTATCCTAACATTGTCATACAGGCCATTCTTTTACCATATACATCTTGATGTCATGACAATGCCCAGCTTTAATATTAACGCCAATGCCATTGCATTTCCTTCCTCACTCGAAGAGCGTAAGTAGAAGATTAACCCTGCTAACCCCTACAAATATGGCACAGCTTCCCGCTGCTAACTACATCTTAATAAGAAATCCGCTACACTTTCACCACAAAGCTCGGGAATTGCAACAAATATTTACAAGAGTTCCGCTCAACTCGATGTGATACAAATATCGACAAGATCAAGTTTTCTGTCCATATATTGAAACTATCTGGCAGGATGCAAGGGCTTGGAGGTATTGAAGGCGAGGTGCGGGATCAAGAGGAGCTACTATTTAATGTTATATCTTGTGAGGCCCAGAAAGAGACAGGATGGGCCATAGCAGACTTCATGGAACTTAGCGAAGAGAGTGAGTTTATTAAGGATGGGATCAGAGGGTTGAAGCTTGGTTTCTTTGTTAGAATGAAAAGCCAGTGTGGTTGGGGTATCTAAAACATAACCTCAACTGCAAACGTCGTCCAACAGCATTAGACTTACATCCGTGGATGTTAGATCCGGGAAAATATAGAGCATCCTGTCACTCGATTAGTATATAATTCCGTAACTCCTGTCGTCTTCATCTGTATTTTGCCTTTCTGTCTTCCAGTTTTCGATCATATTCTCCTGGCTTACTCGAATTGAATTTCTATAACCACCTTTCTTAAACCTCGAAGTGGATATTATTTCTCTTTCACAACAAATAACGTGAGCAAGCTTGATTCATGCTTGCCACTTTGACTGACATTCTCTCTTTTTTAGAATGTGCTCCTACGGTCGCCTCGAATATAGTTGCGGCTATGTAGAACGCTATTGTCGTCTCGCTAGGTGCCATAGTGCTCTCAGACACGGTTATGAATGCCCGAAAATAATTAAAACGGATATCATATCCATAAATTATACATGCAAGCAGAAGTATTTGCTCTTTCTGCACGCTAACAGAATCTGGTATGTTCCTTCCTGGTTTCTGATTCAAGCCAGCTTACATTATGGACAAGGGGAACAAGAAAATTCTGCGATTTAGTTGGGATCACTCGCCGGGGGGGGGGGGGAGGGGGAGAGGGAGGCTAGAAGATTCTGATGTGACTTGCCAACCCCGGAATAGAACGCTGGCCCGCTGTTAGTACGTTTCTTGGCATCTAGATGTGCATTTATCGTAGGCCCACGCACACCAAAAATGGAATGTATGAAGGCATAGCGTTAGATCCCAAAGATTGGCGGGATTTGCAATGCTATCGCGTTGCCACGACTGGCGATTACGGGCCTAATTGGGTGGCGGGATGGTTTCTGTATAACGTGTTTCGGTCAAGAATTGCGTCCAATAATCGGAAACTAAAGAAGAGGAGATTTCCAGCTGTTATCAGCTTATGTGTCTTCTATCCCATTGTCGGAAGCCTCAGGCTGAAGTAATGTGGCAGAAAAGACATAAACTCAGCCAGGTCTCCCCATCCTAGGTTCAAAATTGTTACTTTTTCTAACTCTAGCATAAGATGTCTGAAGATATAAAGTAGGTCCATTTTAAAGAGCTATATACTCTCAGTTTACTGACCGTTTCTCAGAGATATTACCGAAGCCATCCCAGGCCTAGCACCTGAAATAGTCGACTTTCTGGATCGTCGATTATCTATGCGGCCAAGCAATGCCCTGGATGCGCATTCCTTTCAAGTACTTAATCGACAATTGTCCAAAAAATTCCTTGAAAATACCGATCCATCCACGTTCCTCGTCGGCATAGGTATACGACTTGCAATATCGACGAAGGTTATCGCCACCACGGTCAATTTTCTGGACCCATACCAGGTAATGGAGGACCTGCATCACGCTATCAGGGGTGTAGAGATTTCGGAAATGCCTGCAATGAGTGTCTTGG
>JAPDKQ010000236.1:0-15940 GCA_027569665.1 Aspergillus bridgeri | reverse complement strand
CAGTGATTCGAGTGAATGCGATGAAGTTAGCAATTGCTGTATTATTCCCCAATTATCTTGGGTTATTGCTTCATCCCACAGTTGATTTAATTTGTTGTGCGTGACATACGCTTTCAGTAACGTAAAAATTTCAACGCCTTTAGCATCTCCGCGTTGAATGGCTTGCTCAATAGCGGGTATTAAATTGATGTGTCCAATATGACCGCTTTTTTCCACTAAGTGTTGAATGACGGTTATGTAGCCTGCTTGGGATGCTTTTAGAATGAGGTTTTCTGTTTGGTAAGCTGTAATCCATGCAAATTCGTGTGTTGTGCGTGTTACAAATTCGTGTGTTGTGCGTGTTAATAAACAATGCAATGAGCGTTCAATAGAAGGTGTTTTAGTTTCCGATTGTAAATAATAATCAAATTCAGCCATAATCCATTCTATATCATAGGCTTGAGCAGAGCGTTGTACTTGCTCTACATTATCATTCAGTAGATCCATTCGAAGTAGTTGGGACTGGTGATCAAACATGTCAAATGGAATTTTTGGATGTTCTGTAATATTAAACCCTTTAAATGCCTCAATATTGCCTAATTCTAATATCATGCCGCTAAGTTCATATCCCATAAAATGCCATGGCGAACCTTCTGTTTCTGCTAACACTAGAATAGTATCGATCAATGTAAATTTTTCTTTTTTATTCATCTGTGCTGCAAAATGAGAAAGTAAATTGGTCCAATAACCGGTCTCGTTTGCGCTTTCGCGTGCGGCAAAGAATAAAGTGACTAATGTCTCAAAGTCAGGGCGTAATGTGGCGGCTGTGATGTGATAAGCCGTATAGAGTGGGGAGTTATCATCGATCGCTTGTATATTTCCCGATAGAATGGCTTTAAACCGCTTGATTAAACTAGATGTGGGTGTAACAGCGGCTTGATATTCGTTTTTAAAGGTTTGCACAATAGCATCGAGTTGGTTGAGTAGTGCAGACACGATAGGTTCAGACTTAGATTGAATAGCCAGCTTAAGTAAATGATTCCAATAATCGAAAATGGCAGTGGTATGTTTTGGTGTATGAGTATATAGCCATTCAAATAATGCTAATGCGGTCTGTGTATTGTTATATGTACAAGCTGTTTCAAAAGCTTTAAAAAGATATTGGCCTAAATCTTCATGATGCGCCAACCATAAGCATAGATCGGTATTGCCGACAGTAGCAGCGGCATAAAGCCAGGTTGCATCTAATGCAACTGTTTCAGTTTGGTCCATTTTAGTTGCTAGAAGTTGAAGTCGTTTAGTTTGCCAAACAGGTGCGTATCGTGTTGGGTCGGATAGGTGATGTTGTTTGCCTAAGCAATGATACATAGATATCGGCGGTAATGTATCATGGCCATATTGTTGTTTAAGTGTAGAATAAATTCCCTCAATTTTTTTTCTTTCCGATGAAAAAGGGAGAAAAGCCATTTGATTTTGCCATAGTTGATTATTGGTGCTTAAATACTTTAATTGACTGTCGAAATCTAAATGCTGAACAATCATTATCTGTAGCTCGAAGGGTATTCTATTGAAAATAGATCGGTAGTGAAGAGGAGGGCCGTATTTCGTCAGTGAGAATGTTTCGTTATGTGTAATAAAGGATTTGCCTTGACTCGCCGAGCTTTTATATGTTTTGAAACCGTTTGTTTTGTATTGAAGCAATGCATGTGGCATTATTCAAATCCCTCTTGTTTTAAATGGATAAGTACAATTTAAATGGTCTATGGTGTGTAGTATTTTACCTCCATAGGCTATGATCAACTGTATTGCATTACAGTTAATATCATAAGCCCATAGTCGGTTATTAGCCTAATACAATATCAACTAACTGGTTAAGTTGTGACAATGTGTATCGTGGTTTGAATAGTGTGCAGCTTTGAGCATCACCATGTCCATAATTGGCCCAACAGGCATCTACCTGAATGGTTTGCGCGAAGCTAAGGTCAGTCATGGTATCGCCTACCATCAAGATTTTTTGAGTGGGAATATCAGGAAACAGTGGTTTAATATAACGTTCGTACACTTGCGCATCGGGTTTGCAAAAACCACCGGCTTGTGCCCCAATAATATGTGCGAAATAATCTTGTAGTTCTAATTCTTGTACCGCTTGTTTTAATTCTTCGGGTGATTTGTTGCTGACAATAATACTGATAACGCCAGCAGCTTTTAATTGAGTAAATAATTCATGTACACCGGGGAATAAATGCGTTTTCGCTGCGGCTTGGCTCAGATAAATAATTTTATATGTATTAAATAATTGTTGAACAAAAGCCTGATCTGCTTCGGGGCTTAATAAGCGGAACACATCTTGGGTGGTGGGGCCTTGGCTTAAGGTCTCCTCAATCGTCTCATCGCTGGGTACGGTTTGGTTGAGGCGTTGATAAGTCAGCCGTATGCTGTCAACCACTGCGATACTTGTTTCACATAATGTGCCATCAAAATCAAATAGTATTAAGCTGTATTTCATCATCGTAACCCTAGTTGTTGAATAATATCGCGCTCTTTCTTGAGTTCCTGATGTGTAGGCGCTAACTTAGATTGACTCCATGTGTTCTGTTCTAAATGGGGGATAATAGTGAGCTGACCTTGATCTACGCGGCATGGGTAAGAAAAAATCAGATCTTGCTCGATACCATACTCGCCTTGTGAACATAAGCCGACTGAAAACCATTCGCCTTGCGGTGTGTCTTGAGTTAAAGCTTTAATGTTTTCAACGATCGCATTCGCGGCCGAGCCCGCTGAAGAAGCACCGCGCATGTGAATAATATGCGCACCCCTTTGTTGTACTTGCGGAATAAAACAATTTGGCTTATCTCCCTTTAGCCATTCATGATTATGAATTACGTCGAGTAACGGTCTATGGTTAATCGTCGCATGATGAAAATCAGGGTACTGTGTACTGGAATGATTGCCCCAAATGGTTACACGTCGCACAGCCTGTACTGGTACATTAGCATGATGAGCCAGTGTTTGTATTGCCCGTGTTTGGTCTAACCACGTCATGGCATAAAAATGCCGTTTAGGGATGCGAGGAGCGTGCTGCATCGCGATCAATGCATTGGTATTACACGGGTTGCCTACTACAAATACACGAACATTATCAGCAGCGACTGCATTCAGTGCATGCCCTTGTTCCGCAAAAATTGCACCATTGTGTTGAAGTAAATCGGCGCGTTCCATACCTGCGCGACGTGGTGCAGCACCTATTAAAATCGCCCAATTGACATCGTGCATGGCTTCATTCGGTTCGCTCGTACACACAATGCGATGTAATAAAGGGAACGCACAATCTTCTAATTCCAGTTTGACACCTTGTAAGTGAGTTAAACGACTCGGATGTTCTAACAGATGCAGTTCGATGGGGGTATGGGTGCCAAACATTTGACCCGAGGCCAAGCGAAATAATAACGCATATCCAATTTGGCCTGCTGCGCCGGTAATAGCTATTTTAATAGGTTGAGACATGTCAATTTAAAGTAATGTTGTAATGATATCTCACAACAATACAGATTAAATTTGGTGAAAAATATAAAATTAGTTGAATAGTTTTTTAGCATATACCGCAACGGTTAACCTTGCAAATGTTTCGTAAGTGTTTTTTACAAACATTGTCTTTTTTGGTTTTATACTGTAAAGATTAGACTATCGGATCTTATCTGGGTGTAGTGATTGACGGGTTCATAGGGCTCACATAAACTACATAGTCACATTTTGGAGTGATCATAACCATCTATTAGGATCAATATTGGATACACAGGAATTAGGATGATTAGGGGAAAGTATGCGTGTTATGTCATGCAAGCTGCAAGTTATAAGCTGAGCCAATGGCATCTGTGTTGTATTATTGTCGTGCTCGTACAGATAGCGCAAACGATTTATGGTATTCAAACCTTTTCTTTAGATGAAGCTTTCTACCGTATCACCCCCTACGAAGAAAATTATATTTTACCCATGCATTATATTTTGACGCGTGTGGATATGGATTCCAGACATTCTATTCCTTTGCCCGTGCCTGCAATGTCTGATGGCTTGTGGGATAGAGTAAAGCAACGCAAAAGCATAGCTGATTACGATAATCTGCAGCGTCAAAGCGCTATGATTAAACAGCGATATCCATACATTACGGCAAAAGAAGTGGCTTTTCAAACTAGTTTTAAAGTGCCTTTGGCGTTTATCCAAAACACACAGACTCAATTTTACTTTGGTTATACGGCACGTTCATGGTGGCAATGTTATACTGGGATATCCGCTTTTTTTAGAGAGATTGAGCAAAAAGCGGATTTCTTTATTGAACAACCTTTTTTTATGAGTCCAGCTAGCAAGGGTTACTCAGGTCTTCATTTTGATAAACTCAAAGTTGGTTTTCTACATCATTCCAATGGAGAAGGGTTAGCCTTTGAGCGCAGTTGTAATCGAGTCTACGTTGCGTTATTTATGAAATGGTTTTCAGGGCACAATAAATGGGGTCTTGTGCTTAAACGTTGGCATTTCTTAGAGACGCCGGATAAACAAATTTATAATCCAGATATTGAAACGTATGTAGGCAATAATGAAATAATGGTCAATTTTGAAGGGCGATGGTTTCAGTGGACTGTGCGTAAACAAACGCATTCTATTCAATGTTTGATCAATTTTCCTTTTTCGCCCTCATTGCGGGGTTTAATTTATTATTTTAATGGTAATGGTTCGACGATAGGATTATATAAAGAACCTTGTCATTCGATTGGGGTTGGATTTCAAGCTAAAAATTAAATATTGTGTGTTATAATTCCCACCACAACAGACGTCGTAATTGTCGCGCTTCTTTTGTCGTTAAATTATCCGTTAAAATAAACACTGTCTTGTAGTGATTCGTCGGTATCAGCTTAAACCGTAGGGATACGAAGTAAAAAGTACAGATGCTGCCTGGTTGTAATATCGCCTGATGAGCGATACCATCGCGCTGCCCGATATACCATTCTCCCGTGTCGGTATGTTGTAAGTAAATAATAGAGTGGGGGCTTTTTAATCGAATGATATGATGCCATACCGCATAAAAATGCAGACTATGCATGCAAAGTAAGCAAACTTTTAACTCATAACTAAATGGAAGCGTATAGGCGATGATAAAACCAGCGCCTATATAGAGTAGAGTTAATAACAGGGTTAAGTGGTGTGAAGGTCGCAAATGAAATTGGTTGGTCATGCTGAAACCATTGCATTTAACATAAAAAAGTCTTATAAGCGTTTGATCTGTTATTGGTTCGATTACAATGCTATTTAACCATTATGTTATAGTATAACGCTTTACCTATATTCAGTAGATTTTTTCCAAACACTATTCAGTATTGACATGACAAACACTCGGCGACGTCGCCATTGGTTAGCGAAACACATGGCAGACCCTTATGTAAAATTAGCGCAACGCGATGGATTCCGGTCCAGGGCAGCTTATAAGTTATTAGCGTTACATGAAAAAGAAAAGTTGTTTTTTCCGGGCCAAAAAGTATTAGATTTAGGGGCTGCCCCTGGTGCGTGGTCACAATTGGCGGCTCAATACGTGAAGCCACATGGTGAAATCGTGGCTGTTGATCGATTGTTCATGGATCCGCTTAATCAAGTAAACTTTATTCAAGGTGATTTAGAGGAAGACGAAACGTTAGCCCAGCTATACAGTCAGGTGTCGCCCCAAGGTGTTGATTTAGTCATGTCAGATATAGCGCCTAATTTGAGTGGTTTTGCCGCTATTGATCAACCTAGAATACTCTATTTAATTGAATTAGCATTAGAAATTGCAGAAAAAACACTTAAACCAAAAGGTCACTTTTTAGTGAAGTGTTTTCATGGTGCTGGATTTGATGCTTATTTTAAAAAGTTACGTACAGGATTTGATAAGGTGTCCGCTAAAAAACCAGCGGCTTCACGTTCTAATTCCTCTGAAGTATATTTGTTAGCGAGGAGCTATCGGGGCACCAAGTTTTTTGAAGAGTAAAGCTTGTTTCATGACAATCGGTGCTATTTTTATTCGTAATGCTATAAATCCTATTCAATTCAGTTTATAGTATCCGAATCAATATGTAATAGACCTCTTGTAATACTCGTTGTGAAACCAGTATTTTACCTAATGCAGTAAGGGTATGACGACAGTACCAGATCGATTAGTAGCGACGCAGGCATTGCCTGAAGAAACACGACTAGATCGCGCCACGCGACCGCTCAAATTAGCTGACTATGCCGGCCAGCCGGCTGTGCGCGAACAGATGAGTATTTTTATACAAGCGGCAAAAAAAAGACAAGAAGCATTAGATCATGTCTTGATCGCAGGCCCTCCGGGTTTGGGTAAAACGACATTGGCTCATATCATTGCCCATGAAATGGGTAGTCAGCTCAAAACCACCTCGGGCCCTATTTTAGATAAAGCAGGCGATTTAGCCGCATTACTGACACATTTAGAACCGCGTGATGTGTTATTTATTGATGAAATCCATCGACTGAATCCCGCTATTGAAGAAATCTTATACCCCGCTTTAGAGGATTATCAACTCGATATTTTAATTGGGGAAGGACATAGTGCCCGCTCAATTAAACTGGACTTACCACCATTTACCTTGGTTGGGGCGACCACGCGAACAGGCTTATTAACCTCGCCATTAAGAGATCGATTTGGTATTACCCAATATTTGCGTTTTTATACTGTTTCAGATCTCGCACAAATTATTATGCGTTCGGCAACTATTTTAAAAATTAATATTGAGGAAGAGGGAGCAAAGGCCATTGCCGCGCGTGCCCGTGGGACACCTCGTATCGCAAACCGTTGGTTACGCCGCGTACATGATTTTGTATTGGTGAAGGGCGAATCACACATTACACGTCTTCTGGCGGAAAAAGCATTAAATTTTCTGGGTGTCGATGCGCAAGGGTTTGACGCACAAGATAGAGAACTATTATTAACATTGATTGAAAAATTTGATGGTGGACCTGTGGGGTTAGATACACTGGCGGCCGCTATTGGAGAGTCACGCGATACGATTGAAGAAGTTATAGAGCCTTTTTTAATTCAGCAAGGGTTTATTATCCGCACCTCTCGGGGTCGTATCGCGTCTGCACTAAGCTATCAACATTTCAGTCTAGCGATGCCAGTCCGGTTAAATGAGTCGAGACAAATGGCATTAGATGAAATGGCTGAACGTGATGAAACAGTTTAATTTTTGATCGGAATAACGATATGTATACCAATACCAATTTATGGGGCTATTTTATACAAGCGAGCTTAAGTATTAAACTTATTTTATTTGTATTATTAGCCGCTTCTATTATGACGTGGTTTTTGATTGTCAAAGGTATCTTATTGCTGCGGCAGTTAAATAGGAGTTATGCGCATTTTGAAAGCCAATTTTGGTCTGGTGTGCGGTTAACTGAACTATATGAGGCATTACCGGAATCAATACCACCTGAGCAACTGTCTTCTATTTTTTACGCTGGTTTTACTGAATTTTATCGGTTGCGCCAAAGTGGTTGTCAAACGCTAACCGTGATTCTCGATGCCGTATCTCGTGCGATGCGTATTGCGCAGGCTCAGGCTGAAGTTCAACTAGAGCGTAACCTCAATTGGTTAGCGATGATTGGTTCGAGTGCGCCTTATTTAGGTTTAGTAGGGACTATTTTTGGTGTCATGAGTGCGTTGCATGCATTAGCGCATGCCGGTCAAACAAATGCATGGTTACTCATTGCGCCTGGTGTGGCGGATGCCTTAATGGTCACCGTAATGAGTTTAATGACAGCAATCCCAGCCATTATTTTTTACCATCGTTATATCAGTCAAAGGGATGTGTTATTAAATCAATATCATATTTTCCAAGATGAATTTATTGCTTTATTAGTTCGTCAAGCTTACGAAGAACATCATGAAAATGTATCTTAATGCCAAACCCCATCGACCCCATGTAGGGGTCAATATGGGGTTATATAGCCATATACTCGGTATCTTATTGGTAATATTAGGAGCAGCGCTCAGCCCATTGTGGATTTATCATATAGCGTCATTCGTACCCACTAGCAAAGTGAATACCGCACAGGTTTCGGCTCCATCTCCATGGATTATTTCGATTGAGAAAGAAGGGGAATATTATGTGCAGCAAGGTGAGCAGACAACAAAAGTCATATCATTAGATAGTTTAAAAAATATGCTCATGCGGGATATGAAAGTGATTCGACAATCGCAGCAATCGGTTTGGCTAAAAGCCAATGCACACGTCCAATATGGTCATATCAAACAAGTGATATTGCGGTTACAGTCTGTCGGTATTCAACAGGTGGGTTTGGTGACGACTGCTGAGTTAGGATAAGGGATGGAGTCAGCTTTGATAAGAAATATCATAATGGGTAGTCTAATTGGCTTATTACATTTGGGTGTTGTAGGTATGATGACGCTGCCGACTTTACCGATTCATCGTGTGCCTAAGGCGTATATGACGCCGGTTGTACGTGTGCACTTTATGACTTTATCCAAAACAACGCAAATAAAACCTGTGCAAGTGCCTGCAGAAGAAAGCATAGAAAAACCTACTCCTGAGGTTAATGAGCAACCCGCCGTCGCGGCTTTGCAGCGGGTGCAGATGATTACGCGTGATTTGCTTGATGCCGCTTTTATTTAATGTAATTTAACGCGTGGTTTTGTAGAACGACTAAACCATTGTGCAATGGTATCTAAGCCCATACGTATCCAGCCATGTAAGGCGGCGATATGTAAACGATACAGTGAAATATACATCATACGTGCAATCCAACCTTTGACCGGTATGTTCGCACGACCGCCTTTTAATGTACCTACAGCGCTTAAGTTGCCTAAGGAAACCAATGCGCCTAGGTCTTGATATTTAAACGTACGTAAGGGCTTGTCCGCTAAACGTCGTTTCATAGCAGAGACTAAAAAGCTGCTTTGTTGATGAGCGGCTTGTGCGCGTGGTGGTACGAATTTACCTTCGGGTTGACCCACCCATGGGCAACTAATGCAGTCACCTAAACCAAAAATATTTGCATCATCAATACTTTCTAAAGTCGGATGTACTATCATTTGACCTTGACGATTGACGGATAAATTATCGAGTGTGCTAATGACTTCAGGTGCTTTAATACCGGCTGCCCAAACAATGAGTTCAGCATCTAGTTTTTCACCATCTTTAAAATGAATGGTCTTGTTTTCTACTTGGCTAACCAATTGATTGGTTTTGATATCCACATTGAGCTTTTGTAATAGCTGCGTTGTAGTATTCGCCATACGTTCAGGTAACGCAGGTAAAATACGAGGTGCGGCTTCAATCAAGGCAATTTCAATATCTTTATACACATCGAGCGAATGCAAACCATAAGATGCTAGAACTTGTGCGGTATTACGTAATTCTGCAGCTAACTCTACGCCGGTCGCGCCCGCGCCGACAATCGCAATGCGTAATGGGAGGGGTATTATGCCTTGTTCAGCGCGTAAACAAGTGGCAATTAAACGACGTCTAAATTTTTCTGCTTGAGCAGTTGAATCTAATGAAAAGCTGTTTTCTTGCGCGCCTGGTATGTTAAAGAAGTGACTTTTGCTGCCCAGCGCCAAAATTAATGTATCATATTCTAATGAACGCTCAGGTAAGCATTCAATACCGTCATCATCTTGCACGGGTGCTAGGGTAATACGACGTTCGGCACGATTTAAGCCAGCTAATGCGCCTTGATGGAAACTAAAGCCATGCCAGCGCGCTTGGGCTGCATATTCTAATTGATTCATAGGTAAATCAATACTACCCGCGGCTACTTCATGTAATAGCGGTTTCCAAAGATGAGTAGGGTTGATATCAACTAAACTAATAGAAGCGCGTGGACGTCTACGACGTGCTCCAAAGCGATCGCCTAGACGGGTTGCTAATTCAAGGCCGCCTGCGCCTCCGCCGACTACAACAATACGATGCATATAGATTTCTCGTTAAATCAAAAAAGGTGAAATTTTGACGTCATAGTAGCAGGTCTTTACACTAAATAGTAGCCATAGAGTGTTATTTTATACAGTCAATATAAGCTTATTTAAGTGTGCGTAATTGAGGTCATCATTTGTTATATATCAATTACAGATAGTGAGGCTGCCGTGAAGGAGCAAAGTAGGTCTCATACATGATTCTACTTCAGTCAATGTGTTTAATTTGGCTGCTATCTCCTCGATACTGGGCAAACTTGATTCTAAGTTATGAGGAATCGCTTGAGTCAATTGACATTCTGAAACCCCGATCGGTTTATCGATGTTTTTGAGGGCGTATTCAGCTACAAATTGGTTATGTGATTTACAGAGTCGTGCTGGAGGGGTAGTTGACGGATATCTAAAGGAGGAAAGTTGAGGGTATTAATCACATAGTCTATGACCATGAGTTTAACATCCAAGCATAGTAAATTATCCTGTCTAAGGAATAAGACCAATGTTTTTTTAAGATCATGGAGTATTTGTTCGTATTCCCATTGCCTGGACGTCAGTGATCCTTTTGTCTTATTTCTATAAGCCGATACCAATCGCGGAGAATTAAAAAAAGCCATTTTATGAGTCGTGGTTGCACATGCTTGCATAATTGAATTGACGATAGGCGTCCCGGGTAATTTATAAGCCTGTTGTGCAAATTCTATACGGGCTTGTGTTTTAGCGATGTTGGCTTGTAAAAAAGGGTATAGCTCTGAGCGCATGAAATAAACACATTTATGTTCATTGTTTAAAATGGCGAGGACCTCAGTGTTATAATAGAAAAGGAGGCTAAATGATTTTCGAAGCGGCGTCGTTAATGCCTGTATTGCTTTTAATTGCGCTTGCGGTGTATCAGGGTAATATAAGCTGTTTTGATGTAAATCAGCTCCCTTTAATAAGAAGGCTTTTATAATGCGTATCATCGTGTGTTCGCTGATGGCTTCGCTATGGTCGCCAGACGTAAGATAAGCGGTAGGCGTTAGTTTAACTTTAATAAAATGTAGTATCGCCCAGTCAAAGGGCGTCATACCTTGCCGATTATTTTTTATTAAATCTATCTCAGCATGACTCAGAAGAGAATGTAGCGGGGCGCTACTATGATGGGTCATGCTAGAAAACAGTGTATTAATGGCATGATAAATGGGTCGATCACCGCGGATGTCTTCCAGGTTAGGATCCGCCCCGTGACATAATAACAAATGAATAGATTCAAGTTTTAACAGCCGAATCGCAAGGGTTAATAGCGGCCACTGCATGGATTGAGGGCGTATATTGGGGTTAGCTCCCGCTTGTAGTAATAGTTGTTCTATTTGTAACGTTTTATTTTCTTCCTGAAATTTGGTTGTGTTTAGGTAAATGACAGGTGGTCGTTGCATGCTTCGTATATAGAGAGGGGTCATGCCATGCTCATCTTCCGCATTGACGTCATGCCCATTCTGAATCAATTGTTTGATGCGATCTAAATCGCCCGTTTCAATAGCCCGATGTAAAGGGTACGCCATAAGACACCTCGCCAGTTGCATATGATGATATTAATTACTGTATGATGCTTGGTTGAATAATACTAGAGGCATTGGTTACCTTGTGGGTAAACATTCACCGCCCGTGGTTGAGTCGGGTGGTTGTGTGCTATCTTTGACTTTATGGAGTAACGTCATAATATGCCCTCATGGCAATTGGTCCACAGCTTGTGGACCAATTTGTCCTGTAGGGTAGGTTTGAGCAAAAATACGCATCCTTTTTAGATTAGTTACTGAAAACCCACGTGTTTCTGGAAAAGTAGATTGTAAATCCTGAGAGAGTACAGCTAGAAATTGTTCACCCATTGTGCTTGTTTTTGTTTTTCAATAATCTGGTTACCGATATGCCAATACAGTTGAATCACATGTTGATTTATAGACAAAGCTACACGTAATTGGGTAGTTTTAATCTTTTCTTTCAATTCAGATACGAACTGAATATAGTCGTTATCACGGTTACTTTTTTATAGCGGCATACTAAAATTGCATTATCCCCCTTGATCTCCTCCAGCATAGGTTATTGATGTATTGATTAGCCCTCGGTTTAGTCTCTTCCTTCCTGTTGTATCAAGGTTTCTTGCCATAGCATTAAATCGCTCATTGAGAGTTGTGTGATATCGGCAATCACCTCATTGGAGTAGCCCGCCTTTTGCATCCGTTGTGCAATATGCAATATACCTTGAATGACGCCACAGGCTTGACCGTGATAATACGCTTCCCAAGCGATTTCTTTTTGTTGATTCGTTAATTGAGGATTGAATTCAATGATACGATCCGCCTTATCTTGGGTTTCTAATAACTGCTGCCAACCAATATCATGAAATAATGTGTTCCCGTTGATCATGTTAAAGCCTCTTTATAGCTGTGTGTAGTCGATTTTAAACGCCAGGCGAAAGGTAACGCGATGAATGCAAAGCTCATGATGTAAAAGGCGGGAAATAATAACCAACCGGTTTGGTGTAAGACATAGGTACAAACAAAAGGTACCGTACCCCCAATCACTGTAGCGGGTAATGTACAGGCGAGACTGATACCCAAATTGCGATGTTCAAAGGGAAATAGATTGCCGACAATTTCAACATATAATCCATTACTACTACTGACTAGCAAGGCTAAAACAATTTGTATTAACAGCAAGTATATAAAATGTGTCGTCTGTTGTAGTGCATAAAATAGTGGTATGACAAAAATAAGACAGGCGATGATGCTACTTATTAATACACGTTGATAACCCCAGCGTTGTGCGAATGTGCCACATATTAAATAGAGTGGTACTAAACTCATTAACGTTAACGTATTAGTTAAAGTCGCGATATTGCGTGATACACCTAAAAAGTGGTTCAAATAGAAAGGCATCCACATTTTTAAAATAGAGGCTTCTGCATTGAGCAAAGCAAAGATACAACATGCTGACAATAAAGGTGTCAGTAGTGTTTTCCAGATGATTGTATTGTTAGAGGTTAGTTTCTTTTTCTGTAGGAATTCAGGGGTTTCTGGTAAGGTGCTTCTAAAATAACCAATAAAAATACTTAATGGGATACTTAATAAAAAAGGAATTCGCCAAGCCCATGCTAATAGTGTCGTATGATCATAGCAAGACATTAAACAATACGTGACGCCTGATCCTAATAACATACCAATACTTGGGCCTACCGCCGCTGAACTACATAAAATGCTTTTATATTTCGAAGTGGCACCTTCAAACACATAACAAGCAGTAACTGGTGATTCACCACCCGCTGCAAACCCTTGAATAAAACGCAAACATAATAAAGTGATGGTTGTCCAAAGACCGGCTTGATCGTAAGTAGGTAAAAATCCCATTAAAGCGGTTGGAATCGCCATAAGCAGAAGTGATAAACGCAATGCATATTGTCGTCCGCGTTGATCACCTTGTAACCCAAAAAAGAGACTGCCAAAAGGTCGAGCGAAATACCCGATAGCTAACGATAAAAAAGCTTTCAATAAACCTAATGTCGGATGTGCATCAAAGAAGAGTTGCCCGATTAAAGCGGATAAATAACCATAAACCGAAAACTCATACCATTCAAACGCATTAGCAAGTAGCGAAAGCTTTAATAGCTGTCGATTAGGTAATTTAACTATCGAGGTACTCTGCATCTGGACTTTCTCCTATGAGACTAAATTAAGTGATTTCATTGGGGATCCATAAACGACTAACGCGCAGTGTGTTAATGACAAATGGTAATGTCATATTATCGTTTAATTTGTGTCGAAGAGAATCGACGTAACAGTTCACGGTTTTATAAGAAATTTGTAGAACATCAGCAACTTGTTTGTGTCGTTCAACCTGTGTCATCGCTAATAATGTAGACAACTCACCGCAATTAAGTTTGTCGAAGAAATAACGTTCTAATTTTAAATAATCAGAAAATTTCTGAATCGCAAGCAATTTTTTATTATAATAAGTTTTATAGACATTCCATAAATAAAGCAGGTTCGCTTGATCGGTAATTTCTACTGAGATTGTACAAACCGCAATGATGCGATTGGGTACTTGTCCTGTAATAGGTGTGACACTGCGTTGAAAAATACGTACAAACCCTTTGCTATCCTGCACAATTTGAGTGGTGGTACTTTGAGTGCCAGAATCTAATATAATTTGATTCGATTCATACACACGTTTCCGATGGGTTTCTCGGTCTAAACTAGGTAATTTGTCATACAGCTCTTCAGCAATAATACCGTCCATTGTTTTGTCTTCAAACCCCCAAAATTCCCCTGATGGCTTATTGTGCATAATAATTTTCTGAGTAGATAAATTATTATGCTGATCAATATGTTTTACCAATACAGGATAAGTAGCATTTTCACTGAAACGCACTAAAAAATCACCTAATGCTGATAAGGGATTGGGGAATAAGAAACGACTATCTAAATATTCATGTGACATAACATTCTCCAATTAGGGTAATACGTATCAATAGATAATATTTCTTTCACTATAAATTAAAACTTATTTAAAGTTATCTGTAAAAAATACCTACTTTTAGGTAAAAAACACCTAAAAATTTTGTCATTACTTTTATTTCAATTTCATGTCAATTTAAACAGTACAGCATGAAAGGTGATGTGGAAAAGCATTTGTCCTATTTTTACCAGGTAATTGGAAGCCGCCTTATTACAGCAAGCCTTTTTTAGTGTAACACACTTCAATGCGTGAATTAGAGAGGTGGTCTCGAATGTTTAATGTAGTTCCTGCATTATTCTACTTCAGTCAATGTGTTTAATCTGGCTTCTATTTCTTCGATGATGGGTAAGTTCGACTCTAGGTTGGATGGAATTGCTTGAGTCAATTGATATTCTGAAGCCTCGATCGGTTTATCGATGTTTTTGAGGGCGTATTCAGCTACAAATTGGTTATGCGATTTACAGAGTAACCAATCAATAGAAGGGTCACCTTGAGGTGACTTAACAAAATCGTCTACTAAATTTCAGTAGAAATTAAGTTGGCTCGCATGCTCAGGTTTAAATTTTGTCGCATTTAACTCAATGGCCAAATATGTAAGGCTTTAGAAAGCGTAATCAAAAATTGTTCACTCCATTGGGTTTGTTTTTCAATCATTTGTTTGCCAATATGCCAGTAGAGTTGGATAACATGCTGGTTAACAGATAGGGCCGCTCTGAATCGGGTTGTTTTAATCTTTTCTTTTAGTTCAGATATAAACTGAATATAGTCTTTTTCGAATAGATTCATGGCTACAAAATACTGGTTAAAGGTAATTTTATACAGGAAATGTGGTATTGCTAAGTAAAATTTTATAATGCGGATGCGAAAGCGTTCATACGATAGATTTTCTCAGTTAAAAAATAGAAGCTGCAATAAAGGCAATACTTATACAAGTGCTCATTCTGTTTGGTATTATGATCGGGTAATATAATAAGAAAGTGAACAGGATACGTTCCTTTGTTTGGTCAAGAAATACTTCAGCTAAAATTAGGGATGATGGTAAATGTGTTATGTACAATTAATGGATGATATTTTAACAGTGATTGCATACGGTGATATTAAAACACTGCAATTTTTATTAAAAGATTATACCTATTGGAATAGGCATATTGATCGCATGATATTTGAGAATACGGCGGTACATATGGCTGTTGCTCAAGGTAATCTATCGGTTATTAGATTGCTTTTAGCGCTTAATTTCTTAAGTGATGGTTTGGATGAAAAAGGCTATAGGCCTATTCATATTGCAGCCATGAGAGGTTGTCTATTCACAGTCAAGCAACTATTAGAGGCTAACGTGGATATAGAGACAAGGGATAGTGTTGAAATGCCTTATGTGAACGACCGCACTCCGCTTTTTTTTGCAGTTGAAAGTGGTCATATGGGCGTAGTGCAATACTTATTGAATCGAGGAGCGTATATCAATGCAAAAGACAGTCTAGGTCGCACACCGTTATTTTAAGC
>JAPDKQ010000235.1:0-16298 GCA_027569665.1 Aspergillus bridgeri | reverse complement strand
CAATACGGTTTGCAATCGCCACAGGCCGACTCGAAGCTGTTTAACCATTTCAACCAACACCAACGATACCCTCCCCAAACTAACCTACAACAACCACCTTGTGCCAGAGGCGGTAGACGCGCTTCAATTGCCGAGAATAGGATGTTGAACACTTGAAGAAGCGCCTTCAAGCTAATCTACTAACAAAATTACTAACCCACGAGGACCCGCTACGATACTGACAGCTGATATGACATAAATTGAACGCAAACATGCATGGGCTTCGAGGAGACAAGGCATATATATTTGAACATGTATAATAGACCAGTGATAGTTGCCCTTTCGGCTTAGCCGCCGGGCGTTAATAAATTGTGTGTGTGTGTGTGTGTGTGTGTGTGTGTGTGTGTGTAGGAGGCTGGTTAGCTCTTTTCTGCAAACATAACAATTGCCCTCTTGAAATGTTTATAGCATAAAATGGAGTATACATAGATAGTGAGGAAAACGGGTGTTTTATAGCCAAGATTGTCCTTTCCATCCTAGGATGCTAGAACGCGGGTGGCTTGGCAAGCAACACGTGAAGTTCAGTTCAAGGAGTCCTCGCGGGAAACAAAAAGAAAAGAGCCGGTACCTTTTATTGCGGGTCCACGGTGAGTTTGATCTACCAATTACTTTTTGCTCAAATTATAGGTACGCAGCCACCCGATGGGTCGGTTATAGTGCCACATAAACTTGGATTGAATGTTAAACCCTAGGATCCGTCTATGGTAGATAAGAAGTTCAAGCACTGGCGATCAACCCGGTTGATCCTGGAATGGGTAATACTTATCCTAGGAGCTCCGTAGCTCTTGAGAGTGTGGCTGAGGTTCCGGTGAACCTGACTAATGCTCCGATGAGCTAACACAATGATCAAGAGAACCCTAATGCAGCAAAGATAGAAGTAAGGCCAGGTTAGTACGTATACCTTCCTCTGATAGAGTGTGAACGATTCTAATAGCAAATACTGAAGGTAACTAACAGAGACATTGATTGTATTGAACGCGAAGGACTAAATAAGAGCCATCCTAAGTACATGGTCACGAACGTCCTTTTAGCCCTTCCCGATATACCATTTCCCTACTACCATTCATGGTCCGTAATATTGAGCTTATCCACCACGCCAGTAACAGTACGACCGCCGCGTTCGCATCTAATTTCACTACAGTCTCCCTGTCCTTGACACTTGCGGTCGTGGAGGCTCTACTGTTCGGCGTCGACGGGTATGAGAGAGTGCCCGAGCGGACTACGTCGACCCAGGAGGCGATTCGAGTGGCTGCGTTGGCTGCAACGGGAGCAGGCGATGTGAGTACGTTGTTGACGGCATTCTTGATGAGGGTAATGTCCTCTACGATCGGCTGCAAGCTGTTTAGCTTTCCCAGGATCTCCTGTCCGGATGGTTGCTCTCGGGTTTTCTTAGCTAAGGTAATCACGCTGTTGAGAAAGGCTTCCAGAGATGGAGCTGGTAGTTTGGCGCGTTTGGTGTTGTCGAGCTCCAGCAATGTTGTGGCCTCGGCTATGATTTGCGGGGCATGCTCGAGGTGGTTCAGGGGCTGGATCCCCAACACTGGCCAAATGGTTCCACCAACCATGACTTCTGGGTATTTGGCGATAGCTAGAAGCCTGGTTAATAGATTAAACCAGGTTTAAGATCAAATGGGCTTCAAATTAACGAGAAATTTCAAGAATTCGTTCTGAGCTGAGGGAGTTGTTTTGCTCCGTCGTCTTACTGGACTTGAACTCTGACGGAAGATCACTTTAGCCGATATCCGGTACTAACTGACTCAGCTGACACGCCTCCCTTTAACTAAGCGCTTTTCATCCCCACCTTAATAACATTAATGGCTGGGCACTATTCCTGGCCCTGTTATAGAGCCGATGGCTAACAGCAGCTCCCCAGATTACAAAGCACTTCTCTTGAGAGCGGAGGAAGAGCGAAGGCGCGAAGCAGAGCTGAGGGGACGAGCAGAGGAAGAGAGAAGACGTGAAGCAGAGTTGAGGAAACAAGCAGAGGAAGAAAGGGATCAGGACCGAGAACAAACGCGAAAAACGACTTTTACTGAGTTCATTCGGCATTGTCACAACCTGTTTTCGCGGCCTTTGAGAGCCGAAGATCCGTCTCGCTCTACTACGGGAAAGATACCAACGCCCACTGGCAAACGTTGCCCGCTACGACTTCGCCCGTGGATTGATTGTGAATTTAGGCAGCAAGAAATCTACCGCTCTGTTTGCAATTATTTAGAGCCACCAGGGCAGGATGCCGAGCAGCTATATCTACACCATTCGATATGAGATTAACATGCTATAATAGGGGCTAAATTCAAGCGCGCCCCTTTCGAAAGCCTGCCTTTTAGTAATCGTGGCCTGTTAAAATCGTGGTCCACCGGCGCTAACAGAATGTGCATTTGAACGTTTGCACAAATAAATATCACGTCCGGCAGACTCCCCAGATATATTTCAAGCCTTCATACACAAGTGACCTTGCCGGATCCAAATCCACCCCAGAGTTCAAGGACAAGGAAGTCGATTCGCCAGAAGCGAGATCGTCGCAGAATTAGCCTAATTAAGAAATCTTCCGAGTACAGTAGGAAGTGTGGCGCCGATGTTTGCTTAGGCATACGCATCAGAGAGACCGGTCGAGTATACATCTTTTCTGCCGATGCTTCAGGATTTTGAGCATTCATGGGGTCCCAATTAGTATAGGCCCTAGACACAAACACCCTCTCCAATAACTAACTTTATCAGGCCACGTACTACCCTACTCCAGACCAGATAATTGATCAGAACACCGGTCTAAGAGACCAGGATAATTTGGCAACTCAACAGAAAATGGATGCTGAAAACCAGCACCCTATATCAGAGACTAAGCACCGTTAGGTACGGAGGAATAGGGCTCTAATACTTTGCAAGGCAATCTAATATTTTCAGTTCGAACACTCGTTATTTGAGTTTCAGTGACCGTTTTCTGACTCCTTGAATCATATACAGGATATAATCCACAAATGTGACCCAGGGTTTTGACGAAACACGAGCGTTTCACAGATTGAGGTCCTCAATCGCAGTCACAGAATTTCCATGTATAGAGCATACTGTTGTATGATCTACTTAATAGCAGCGCGGGAGATGGAACTGGTCTGCTAGTACGACAAATAGTATAGCATATTATACTGGTGACGATTCCTGCTTAGAATACGTGGACTCATAACAACCAGTGGCACTATTATAATAGTTAAGATATTGACAATGCTTTGACGTAGAAACGTCAACGTTATGGGGTTTCAACGTAGAGGTGCCAACGTTGATAGTTCTCAATGTAGCAATTTCAACATTGACAGGGTTTCAACATAGAAGCGTCAACGTTGACGGGATTTCAATGTAGAAACGTAGGGTTTCAACGTAGACGCGTCAACATTGATGGTTCTCAATGTAGAGATGTCAACTTTGACAGGATTTCATATAAGCGCCGAGCTAACAACTTCCACATAGGGAGGCCTCCAACGCGCCCTGGTTCTATGTATCATAGTGAACGATAAGATGGACCAAAATATTATACTTATGATTAGCAGCCTTAATGAGTACAGAAAATTATTTTGTCAACCAAGGGACAGCCTGTTGAAATATAAGGAGTGATGGCTGGTGGTTGGTTATGGCCCTGTCCTGATTGAAGCTACCGATAATAAGTCCCTGAACTGTCGGACGAGCGGCAAAAGCCTTACGACATTCCTACCATCGTAATCCTGCGATTTCTTTGTCATAGCTAGGCCCGATTGTATTGCTGATCGTTTATTCCTTGGACCTGGTCTAAAAACCCATTCGTAATCGTCCCCAATCGTCCCCAATCGTCCCCAATCGTCCCCAATCGTCCCCAATCGTCCCCTTCGCCCCTATTCGCCCCTAATCGCTCTTACCACGTCAAGCTTGATCCAAATGCACGTACTCCCCAAGGATATCAGCATATGATTCTCTTCAATCATAACGCCCAGCTGCTAGTGTGATTTCATCATCCTGAACAGGAGTTGCGCCCGCCTTTAGAAGTATTCCTACAACCTGTGGATGATTTCGTTTTATAGCCGACGTCAATGCATTAGCATAAACACCGCCAGGAGCATTCACATCAGCACCAGCTTGCAGTAAGATCTTCACCAGATTCTCCCTTCCATATCTTGCTGCAGCCTGGAGCGCATTCCCATGATAGCCACCTTGGAAGTTAATTTCTGCACCAGCAGCTAACAGAGCCTGGACAGCATCTTCACTTCCATATTGCGCTGCTGCTTCGAGTGCACACCCATACATAGAGCCCGCTGCGTTAGGGCTAACCCCTCTAGCCAAAAGAAGCTGGATTATCTCCACGCGTCCATATTCAGATGCTATATACAGTGCATGATTCGCGGATGAGGGGTCGAAATGCCCTTGCGCGGAAGCATGATCTAGAAGCATTCGCATAATCCTTGGAGTCCCAAGAGCAGCATGGGTCAAAGCATTTCCGCGTACGCCTTTATGTCCCGTGGCATCTGCTCCATATCGGAGGAGTAGTTGAATGACGGTTTCATCTTCATTGCCTCCCCCCACAGCAACCTGCAGTGGGGTTCTAGCTTGTCCATCCTGCACGTTGACATCTGCTCCATTTCTCAAAGTCTCCTCTAGTTTAGTGATGTCATTATTACTGACTGCTTGATGAAGGTTGGTAGTTCGCAGGTCGGTGTGTGGAAGGAAATCATCATAGTCGTCAAAATCCTCAAACATACTATGGAATCCGCAGAGTTAGAAACAATACTTATTTTCTCAAAGAAAAGGCGTAACATACATGAAGAGAAGTTTGTATGGCAGTAAGTAATTTGATACTAAGAGTTCCAGAGGAGTACAAGAACTCAGTCCATTAGTTTTGCTCTCTGAGCAGCGATGACTTTTATGCGGCCACATTTTACCCCGCTCTGAGTACCAGAGCTTACCCCTCTATGCCACACCTGCACTTCAGGGCATTAGTCAAGGCATCTTACGAGTGGGAGGCTGGGATTACATGTCTGCGCCCCCGGAGCGCTCACTGAGTGCTCACTGAACAAGCGAGTTAAGAATGGTGGGAAAACTATTTTCCCTGCTATCAGGAGCTGCCACGTCAGTCGAGTCTCGATGACGTCAGGCATATAAACATAAGAAGTCAAGAAAAGGGAGGTAATCTGCCAATCAGAATGCTCGGCTCGCGTGCGTGGCCATTTGTCCAACACGTGACCGTATCGAATATATTCGATACGGTCACGTGAATAATGCTCACGTTGGCTCCAGGCGGACCTTAATAATGTAAGTCCACTCGGCTTCGAAAGCTGTACCCAAACGACAGAGTTTCATGATCGTCCTCCACATGTACCTGAGATTTGGTTGATCAGAATGTCCATAGCGCGCTCTATGCAATCGGTCGGTACTCTAATTCAACGAAGTTAACACCTTCATGAACGTATCGCTTCACTGGGTCCAGGGAAAAGAGGGTGTTCAAAATCCAACACACCACAAAATCATACGAAATAATTTTCTTTTCCCTCCCTTCCTCTTTATTTTTAACTATGGTTTACCGTTGCCGATATTCCTGTACCTCATCTACCTAAGAATTACAGTACGCGATGTCTAACAAAGCCTCGTTCATAAAAAAACGTCGCTCGGATAATGCCCGGGCGAAGACAGCAACGCTACAGGCGTAAAAAGGGACTCTTTGAAAAGGCCGCAGAATTTAGCCTTGAGTGCGAGTCTGACATCTTTTTGGCGGTTCGGGCCAATAAGACTGGACAAATATATATTTTAGACTCATCTTCCCGGAAAGAATTGTTGAACACATTATCAAATGGTAAGGCCCATTGGATTTTTCACATCACAGGGCTCACATCGCTAGGCATATCCTCGGCCCGTCGAGGAAAAATTGGACGACATTATATCTCAAGCAGAGAACCGTCCGTCATTGGGTCCGTTGTTAAATTGAGGATAGAAAGAAAAACTGGGGCCTGGTACGTCTCATCGACTCCTATTCTTTAGAGTACATAGTTCGCTTTCCACAATGAAGTCGTCTACTGTGCGTGAACCATGACCTTAGGCAATTTCTGAGCCCCGAGACACCCAAGTCGGCGTATTTAAGCCCTCACCACATCCTTGTCTGTGTACCAAAGAATCATTCTACAACAACTGAGTTGGTACCGCAGAACCCCGTCATTGGTAGCCCCACTTCCGCAGACGGTGGGTCTTATGGGCCAATGGAGTACGGCTATCGGTGAGGGCAATACTCAGCCAAAACGGCTCAGCGTTAAGCTTCACCTTCGATAAGTGTTCTCTACCAGCTGGATTGTCCAGTAGCTTTGGCGTACGCACAGCAAATCCCGATAGTCAAAAAATGGAAGGAATAGCTGGTAACAAAGAGAATTCTAGTAGGCCAGTCAGGAATCATGGAAATGGAAGAATTTCATCAAGCTGTCTCTGATACTTGGGCTCTATTGCGGAGACTTACCGCACAATTCCCCGATGGATTGTCCCACTTCCTCAGACGGTGGGTCTCATGGCCTGGGTATGAGGAACCCCCATGCAGGACACGTAACACAATTTGAACAGATAAACCTATCGTTGACAAGAGTGGCCCGTCCAGAGTCTGCGGTGATGAGTTAGTGGAGCCTGTACGGCATTCTAAAACGGGTAAGCGCCTCAGCGCCGCTTGGCATCGTCGTGTGTGATCTATAAAATCGGCTCTCTCTACTCATCAAGGACAGACAACAGTCATGCTATTCCTTCATCAAATTCTTCTCTAATTCGGGAGCATCATGAGGACTGATTTTCTGGCATTGATCTTGTCTTCATGTTCTTCGCTTTCCCAGTCCTACCACCCGAGAGAGTGGACGCCTCCAGGTTATACTTTATTATTATTATTGATCGAGTTTATTGCCTATATCCAGCCCTAAAGCCATGATAGACCACCAATCCTAAGCAGAATCTGGTGCCGCTCGGTGATGCTGCTTTCAGATCTTCGTTCCTTTGAGTTCCTGAGTGTGAGCCCCGTTTAAATATACTCCGGTCCTTTTCCTCGCCCCAAGCCTCCTATTTGCGCAGGGCATTTGAGTGATTGGGTGTCCACTAATCTGAGTGAATAGGCTACTCTTCCTGCTATGCGTCCTCTATCCTCTCAGCCTTCTCCGAGCCCTCCAACCCCATTCATCGTCCCGTCGAGCTTTCTCTGCTAAGGCTAGGTG
This sequence comes from Aspergillus bridgeri, assembly GCA_027569665.1. Taxonomy (NCBI): domain Eukaryota; kingdom Fungi; phylum Ascomycota; class Eurotiomycetes; order Eurotiales; family Aspergillaceae; genus Aspergillus; species Aspergillus bridgeri. The sequence continues at coordinate 9,069 of JAPDKQ010000235.1, read as the reverse complement.
ATGGTCTTGAGGAAGGGCTGCTTTCGTTGTGGTCAGAAACTGTAATAATCTCCGTGCACGTTAGGTTGACAAACTCCGGTCGACAGAGTGCGAGCTTGGCCACTTCATCAGATTTCCCGTTTCCATCGGTACCGGCGTGACCGGGCATTCATTGGAGAATCAGTTCTGTAGGGCCCTGGCTGCCGGAAGAGCTCGAAGTGACAGTTTTTGATCGGGGCCGGCTCGCGTGTGTCGCAGCCTCGCAATCGCGGCTTGAGAATCTAGTAGGACTGTTATTGGGCCGCCACCATCCATTTCCAGTGTGGCCTGGAGGGTCTGCACGACTCCTACAAGCTCTGCATTAAAACGCCACCTGTCCGTCTTCAAGGAGGAAGCTCCTGGACTTCCACTCCTGTCATTGACATGGTCAAATGCGCCCGCAACATTCATGAAGAGCGCTGCCATGAGCTTCTTTCCTTTCCACACATCGTGAGTGCTCTCGGACACCCCGCAATATCCACCGTGCTGGGTTGTTTGCTGCCACCCATCTGTCCGGGGGGAAGGTTTCATGCCGCCTCACAGGGATCTGTAAGTGACCCTGCTGCGATCTTTTCGCCAGCTTTTCCAGGCGGTTTGGAAGGTTGATGACCCGACATGCCTTGACGAGCTTATGGTCCCGGTTTATCGATTTTTCTCAGCAAGATCCCATTAGCCATTTTCCGAGCTTGTGGATGAATGCATAGTCGGTCCAGCGAGGCGCTTTCAGGTACCTTCCCTGCCGAGTCATGATCCCCAGACCCGGCGACAGTTAAAGCTTTGGGGTATGGGATGTTTCAGCAATAGGAACCAGTCCTCTCAGATGTTTCCAGCGTTTGTCACTGGCCCCAGTCTGCTTATCTTGGAGTTGCGGCAGGTCTGCTGACAGAATGCCCAACGGATGACAGCAATATACTGGGTTGCTTAACATAATAGCTGCCTTGCTTGCATCGAAGGGAACCTCCACGGGCGTGTGGGTGCTGGTAAAGGTAAGTAGCTCTGTTAAAGAAAGGTTTAACTGCCTAAAGGTCGAAAACAGTATTTATTATCCGCATCTCAGACCGTTCACACGTTCCGTTCTTCCCTTCTTGAGGTGACCTATGTGAGTCTCTTGCTCGCCATCTGCTATTCCCAAAGGCTTCGGGAATGGTATTTGATGGTCCTCATGAAGCCTGTATTTGCCAGCTCGGATATATGCCTCTGTTGCCCATATGAAGTCTCCGTGTTCTGTGGCATTGCCTTCTATCTCGGGGGCGCCCTCATATTTTTGACCACGCAGCTCACGGTCGCAATGCGCCGGTGCGGCATATAATTCAGGTCGACGGAGAGCAGAATCATGGTCGTATAAGATGCTAGCTAGTGGATGCAGTTAGATTCAGGATATTGAGCGCAAGCCAAACCCAAAAAGGTAATACTCACAAATGTGTGGAGCAGGAGTGTCTGTGCCAGGCGCGATCGTATCACCAGGTTTCTCAGAGTCCTGTCCATGGTGTTCTAGCACATACTGCAGATCAAAACATTTATTATCGAATGGCAACTCTGCTGCGGGAATAGAGGCCCCAAGTGCCACTTGATAGGACAAAAGGAACCTTTTAAAATCGGTTCTTCTCATGCTGAGGCCCTTATGGGTATCATCTTTCTCTCTCCGAAAATGGTCATACAAGGGATCCGGGCGAGGGAAGCCTTTAAGGCATATCGGGCAGAGGTATCTAATTGATGTCTGTTGTATAATCCTTTGAAGTGTAACAACTTTCCTTTCCAAATCCGCCATGCTCACTTTTTTGTGATCTCTTTCGCGGATACTGGCAAATGGAAGAATACCCCGCACCGATGGTTAAGAGAATTTGAACCGCCGTTTGGTGGCCTCAGTCTCCACTTTCGACTATACGTGGTGTGGTGTATGCTAAGGATAGAATGCGGTGCTCGTCAGCCAGACAAGTAGTCACCTTTTTTTTTTCTCTCTCCCCGTCCTTTGAAAATACTTTTGCCACTATCTAGTGGTAAACGAACAGATCGTTAGCTTATTTAGAAATAATATCGGATTATACTCCAGAAAGCCTGCCTCCGAATATTGACTGATCTTCTCCGCTTTTCTCATTTATTCCCTCGAGTACCCAATAATACAGCCAGGAACTGCCATGCTGGAATCTGGAAATCCACAGGTCTTAAGCAACACCCATATCAGTCCTGGGGCTCGTTGCCGCTCCATTCCATGACATTACTTCCAGAATCATACGGAATATAGTTCATGTCGGAAGATGGGACAGTAGCGCCCGTCCACGAATATACTGTAGGGTACATGGGAATTAGTTTGTGAGGTATTCTATAGAAGCAATTGATCTACTCACTGGCGGCAGTATTAGTGTTGTTTGTTTGCCATACGCTCTGGCGATTTTCGTCGTCCTCTCCATAATGTTCAACTATGAACCGGTACTCGAAGCATTTGGCGCCAAGCGGGAGTTGCGATGGGAGGATAGAGGCCCTAAGAGCTACTTGGTAGCAGGACAAAAATTGATTGAAGTCGGTTCTGCTCATCGCAAGACCATCATGAATATTGTCACTGGTTCGTCGAAAATGATCGTATAGGGCGTCTGAACGGGGAAAGCCTTTGAGACACTGGGGACATAAAAGTCTAATCTTGGAATTTTCAATAACCCTTAGAAGAGTCCAGTTTTGCATTTGTAGGCTGGCCATTCTGCGCAGCAAAGTTGTAAAAGCAGAGGCGGCTTGTGCCCTTGCTCTTGTGGGTTCTAATGGCTTTAAAGTACTCCTATACCTATGCGAAGAACAGTCTATTTCTCCATTGCTGGCCCAGGCTCCGACACGACTAATGGGAAACTACGGGTTTTGCTTTTTCTTTTTTTCTTTTTTCCTCCAAGAAGCGAGAAGAACTTGTTCCGTTTTGCTATTTTGGACAAGCAATCTTTATTCCGGGACATGGAGCGGCCTAACTGATCCTAACCGGGGTTCTCGTATGTACATCAAACTTATTTCGGACACGAAACGACTAGATGAAGTCTGACTGGGGTACTCGTACATACATAAAATCCATGAGTACAGTCGGCTCGTAAACCTCAATGCAAAACGAATCCATGCTGAACAATATTGACCCATTCATCTTGTGACAACAGGAACCCCAGTTTCCATCGTAACAGAGCCTGATCCTGTCGGTTGAAATATGATACGGGGCAACGGAATCTGCCCCTACCTTTAATACGAAGCATTAGAGATGGCTCCATGGAGGTGCCAAAAATTACGCCTTCATATTTGCTTGACTGGGATGTATCCAGGACCAGCATCGCCTCATCAATGATAGGTAAACTCCAGGGTCCCCGTTCTTGTAGATACCTTTCGGTCAATATGAATTGATTTTCAATATGGTTTGGAACCACTTACTATTACTGGGGATCACGCTAGTGTCTCCTGTACCCTCAGGGCTCGGCGTGCAGGAAGTTGTCGTTGGTAATGGCTGATCCTTACGCATTTCCAGTAGAGCTGGCATTCGAGGCCAGGATGGAGCATATGCGAGACACACGGAATCAGGAGTCTGTGGAGAATTTGGCGGGGTTGGGATTTGTGGCAACTTCCTATCAATCCCACCAGACGAATTTGGTCGATATCCACAGGATGAAGGCTCTGTATCCAAGTACATCTTGGCATCATTTCGCTCACTTCGCGGGGCATTAGAAGCTAGTGCGTTCGCATTCCACGAAGAATATAAGCGTCTGTCATCATAATCTGGGCTATGATCCCAGTCCGTCAAATCATCTGATCCGCATGCGCTGGTGTAGAGTCTCCTAAGCCATCGTGGGATCATTATACGCTCAAATTCGATACCAAAAAATCCATGGTCAACAATGGGAGGGAAATCAATGGGTATGTAGGAAATATTAAAACAAAAGCATTATCCGATTAACGTACCTCTGCCCAGAGAACATGCAGTGGACACCTGAGACGTTTTTCGGTTTTATATATCTATCTTCATTCAGAAATGTAAACCAATCTTAAAATTTAAATATTGTAATATAGTGCATGTTTATCACATGCATATTTTTCTTTACGGGAAATATGCAGATTCACTCAAATCTGTCGATGAGAAAAACTAATCGGGTTCATGCAATAGCCATTCCCATTAAACGAGTATGTCGAACAAGGAAACCAATACTTGAACTTCATTTGGATTCTACTCTCCTATACTCCATCCTACTCCATCCTACTCGCTCCTATTTCTGTTGTCACAAAATGAAAGGGTCAATATTTTTCGGTATGGATTTGTTTGGCAATGAGGTTTACTAGCCGACTGTACTCATGGATTTTATGTATGTACGAGTACCCCAGTCAGGCTTCATCTAGTCGTTTCGTGTCCGGAAATAAGTTTGATGTACATCTTTGTCATGCATTAACTTTGGACTTGAAATATACTCGGGGCTCCGAACTGCATGAACGAGGGGTAGGCTGCTCAAGGGTATCATTCCTGCTGCATTAGTGTCATTAAGATAGGCAAACAATGAGCTCGCTTACACAGGTGACCGTAACTTGTAACACTTTGTAGGGATGAGAGCTATCTCTTTGGCCTCCAAAGCACAAGCTCGTAAGACCTACGAGGTATATAATTGTCCTGGTCTCATGCAATAGTCCATAAAGCTGAGCCGCTGTCTGATTTCCTCAAACATACCATGGCTAGTCCTCAAAGGAAAGAAGAGACCCTCAGGAAAATTATTCAGAACGCATCCATTCGTTTCATCTGCCCCCCTTGCCTCAAAGGCTTTCCTCGGGGGGACGCCTTGTATCGTCATTTCCGTGAGCAGCAGGACGATAAGCATGCAGGCCTGGGGAAAAGAGCATCCAAAAAAAAGCCGACATTGAAAGTTTCTTTACCTGCTACCAAGAATCTGTCAGGACGTCTATGGCTGCTGACAGCATACCTCCAGGCGCCAACTGCTTTGAGGTTGACTTTGTGGTTAACCATTTCGGTTCTTCCGAGCACCCGCTGAATGCTTCGGAAAGGATAGAAGAGACTCTTGAGAAGATTGTTCAAAACTCACGCATTCGCTTCATTTGTCCCCCTTGTCTTAAAGGCTTTCCTCGATCCAATGCCTTGTACTATCACTTCCGCAAGCAGCAGCAGCAGGGTGACGATACACATGCAGGGCTAGCCATGAAAGACTCTGACCATTTCGGATTTGTTATCAGCTATCGGGAAGCTATCGGAACATCTATGACTGCCAGGGATATACCCCGAGACTCAGAATGCTTCTCGACTGCTTTTGTGGTCGAGCACTATAAAGAGGACACTTGAAAGGTCAGAAGATGTTATACCTGAGCACGGTTGTTTGCCGATAAGGTAATACCCTCCCCGGTAGTCTAGGTCATGGAGAGTCCTAGGCATAACCATAAGTTATTTTTTGCTGAGGGTTGTGTTGTAGGGTATAGTGATGCTGTTCAAAATTTGCTGAGTTTATGTCTCTCTCATTTCGAACGCCGAAGGCCATGATGATATTCACATACTGGAAAGAGGGTGGCTGTTCAGATACCGTGAGGGAATTGATTGATTTATGAGGAGCTATTGTTGACATACCATAAATCTCGTTTCTTTTTATTTCCTTTGCTTTTTCCGTAACAATCCTTAAATGATCCTGAAAGCGGTGTTTGCAATTCTCCTGCAGCCCAGGGATTTTGTAGTTCCATTCATTGCAAATGAGTATTGTACAGGCTGTTAACGACAAAATGATCACGGGCGTAGTCTGATTCCATGAACTGTCCGTGTATGATTTTTCAACTCAGCTCTGGTGGAGGGTAAAAATCAATTTTTCGTATAGCGTATATGCCACGACGACGACTGCCAGTGTCAAATGCAGCTAGTATCTCGCACTGGATCTCCGTTCGTTGAGGGATACGGTAGTGGCGGGGTAGCTGACTGTCATCCACTGTGCACGGGTTCGGAAAGTCTCATCATACTGTTGGTTAAAAATTGTGGTGTCGGTGTTTCTCTCAAACGACAGCAAGGCAGGATATTGGGACACTGGCCCAGGCGGATGCGTTGAAATCGGAGATGCAATTCTGCAAAAGGCCATCAAGCACGCAATGATGGAAGACACTGGCCTCCACTTCTCCAAGATCGTTCGCACACGTTTCGTCAAACAATGGAGCCGGTCAACATAGTGTAAACAGCGAGAGTAGGTCGAGTATCCCTATATCATCAACATCTCCGAGTCATATGAGGACATTTTCTCGGCCAACTTTGGACGTGCCTGAAGCCCAATAAGCCAGATTGAAGGCATTGCCAAAGGACATGAAGACTTCGCATGGGTAACGGAGGCTGAGATCTGAGCTGGCAAATACAGGCTTTATTAGGATCATCAAATACCATCCCCCGAAACCTTTAAGAAAGAGCGGATGACGAACAAAAGTCTCCCATAGGCCATCTCAAGGAGGGAAGAATGGAACATGTGAACGATCTGAGATGCAGGTGATAAATCCTGTTCTCGATCTTAAGACAGTTAAACCTCCATCCAACCCAACTATTACCTTGAATAGCACTTGCACTCCCGTGGAGATGCCTTTCGAATCAAGCAAGGCAGCTATTATATTAAGCAACCGAGTATATTGCTGTCATCCGTTGGACATTCTGTCAGCAGATCTGCCGCAACTCCAATATAAGCAGACAGGGGCTAGTAACGAACGCTGGAAACATCTGAGATGACTGGCTCCTATTGCTGAAACATCCCATACTCCAAAGCTTTAACTGTCGCCGGATTAGGGGATTGCGACTCAGCAGTGAAGGTACCTGGAAGCGCCTCGCTGGCCCGACTAGGCATTCATCCACAAGCTGGGAGAATGGCTAATGGGATCTTGCTGAGGAAATTGATAAACCGGGAATATAAGCTCGTCAAGGCATGTCGGGTAATCAGCCTTCCAAACTGCTTGGGGAAGCTGGTGAAGAAATCGCGACAGGGACACTTACAGATCATTGTGAGGCGACAGGAAGTCTTCACCTCGGACAGATGTGTGGCCGCAAACAACCTAGCGTGGTGGATATCGTGGGTGCCCGAGAACACTCACGATGCGTGGAAACGAAAGCAGTTCATGGCAGCGCTCTTCATGGATGTGGCGGGCGCGTTTGACCATGTCAACGCCAGCAGGCTTGTGGTTCGCATGCAAGAGCTAGGCCTCGACGGCGAATGGATTCGCTGAGTACAGTCGTTCCTGACCGGTTAGCCGGTCCAAGGCCGTGTGATTACGGGGATATTAAAGGCCATGCCAATAGGTCTCTTGAATAGGGAAGCTGGACTGACTCTGACCGATTCCCCTCCTCAAGGGCCGTCAGCTGCAGTACTCAACTCGGCTTCTGGGAGTACCGGACGATGGTGCCGTAAAATTAATCTCTTGCGGTCAGTTTTCGGGAGGGCGACCAACATGCGCGACCCGGGGATCACACAGCCCTGGGAACAGGCTCAAGGCCGACCCGCACGGCCGGGGGAACTCATTAGGACAGCACCTGGTTCGATAACTAGCCAACAAAACCCCGGTAGAGCACCCTGCAGGATTTTAAGGACGCTCGACGCGCTGGCGGCAGCGGGTTTCTTGGGCAAATCATTGTTCAGCGATACGAGGACGCGCTCCCCGCGGCAAGAGCAATACAACCAGGCCCCGCGATCCGGTCGGATGGGTCGAGACCCGAAAATGGCCGCAGCGGAGCCGAGATTGCTTGGCAGGAGCCATCTCATGAGTGGAAGTCCGGGAACTTCCCCCTTGACAACGGACAGGTGGTGTTTTAACGCAGAGCTTGTAGGAGTCGTGCAGAGCCTCCAGGCCACACTGAAAATGGATGATGGCAGCCCATTCACAGTCCTACTAGACTTTCAAGCCGCGATTGTGAGGCTGCGACACACGTGAGCCGGCCCCAATCAAAACCGACACTTCGAGCTCTTGCGGCAGCCAGGACTCTACAGAGCGAAGGCTAGAACCGGTTCTCTAATGAATACCGAATCACGCCGGTACCGATGGAAATGAGAAAGCTGACGAAACGGCCAGGCTCACACTCAGTCTATCGGGTTGCCACTCAGGTCCCGACAGCACCGATATTCCTCTGTTATGGAACCGGTGTGAAACAGACGAGATAACCAAATGTGACGGCTTGGAACACCACAGTTCCGAGCGGCGATCAAGCGGGGATTTCTGCATTGGTCAATGCCATTGACGGTGTACCAGCACAGGAGGATAGAATCATGACAATTAACCACATCGAAAAACTCAGCTCCACCCTGCGCGTGTGGATATGAAAGTCCCCTTCCACCACATCGACTCATCTGCTATTCAACAGTTTTTTATAGGCACACAACCAGTAAGGGCTTCGGACCTTACTGGAGATGCGCCTGGGGATTTGAGTCGCTGGCGAGGCTGAGGTGTGTGGGTTGAACACCTACTAGGTCAGAGGGACTAGAGCAGAGGGTAGAAATCTGCACTGACAAGATTTGCTATGGTCCCACTGGGCAGGGTCAAGCTGCGTGGCTTCTGCACAGCGGCGGGCTGTCGATCTCGAGACTCGAGAGAGACCAAACCACTTGGACGATTCTCCTGGCTCAGCCTGCTTTTGTTTAGCTATCTTGGGTTGTTTCGTTACCTTCCAGTTGGACTGGACAGCAACCGCAGTAACTTTGTCTTCTTCAAAATCATCCGTGTCCATGTTCTGTGCCTTTTGCATCGTATGCGGAGTATCAAAGAAGTGATCCTCGTCCCCCTGTCTTGCAATCGCCTCCCGTTGGTCTTGTTCTGGACCAGGCAGAATTGCGGGATGTCGCTCAGTATCCTGTTGAGTAATCTTTTGCCGTGGCTTCTCCAGCTTCGTCACCATTCTCATCGCTACCCCAAAATTCATCAGCGATGGCGTATGTCAAGCACCTGCTCGATTGATCTCTCAACGGGTCCCCTGATCCTTCCACATTTTCACGAACTGCTGGTTTATGTGGTTGCGGACTGATCCTCGACCGAAAGTTCGGTTACAGGCCAGGCGACAGCATGACCTCTGGCGAACCCTGGCGCTTCTGACTGGGA